>QLSR01000047.1:1891390-1952168 GCA_031780015.1 Citrullus colocynthis
TTTTTTTTTTTTTTTTTTTTTTTTTTTTTTTTTTTTTTTTTTTTTTTTTTTTTTTTTTTTAATTTGTTTGGTTGGGGGGTATTGTGAAGTCAATGTTTCTCTCCATACTTAAAGGTAGGCTTATTACGAAGGAAAAAAAATTAATCTAATTTGAAAAATTTGGAAACTTGTTAGAAGGAGCAAGTTAAATAACCACATTGCTCTAATTAAAAAAAAGAAAAAAAAAAAGAAAAAAAAAGAAAAAAAAGTTATTCGTTTGTTTTTTAATAGTTATCGAATGATATTTGATGTTCTGTCACATCAGAGAGGGAAATGGTGGAAGGAAAAACTTGGTAACGCCAGCCAATTCAAATTTGAGTGGGGAAAATCATGGATTTTGTTTCCGGACAAAGTGAGGTAGGTAAAAAGTTGTCTAATTTTAACTAAGCCACATAGTAATTTTCTTTTATAAAAGGCAAAGAATACATTTTCTTAAGGCAAAAAAATAAAATAAAAAAATAAATAAAGAGTATATACACACTTTTGGTAGATAGAAATTGTTGTATGTTTGGTCCATAAAGTTTTAGCTTTAGTTAACGAATAATTGACTTAATGAAATGTTGACGCGAAGATTAACATTTTGACTATTCTATGATGATATAACAATTTTGTCGATTGGGTTTTTCATATATGATCAAATTTCTCTTTTCTACTTTCTCTCTCTCTTTTTTTTTCCTCTAGCAAAATGTGCTACTAGTTGTCTTCATCCAACACTTGCAACCATGCCACCATCATACCCGCACGTATATTGAATTTTGACAAAATATTAGAAATGCAATTGTCCCACGTTAAAAAGATTAAAAAAAAATCTTGAACTCTAAGCACCATAGAAGGAGGACTCTGATACCACTTAGTTCAGACGACGACACTCTAACTATCTTCACAATTATATGATATTGTCCACTTTGGGCATAAACCTTCATGGCTTTACTTTTGGTTTCACCTTAAAAGGCCTCATATACCAATGTAGATAGTTGTCCTCACTTATATATTCATGATCGTTCTCTTATCTAACCACTGTGGGATTTCGGTTGCATTCTCAATAACATAATTATCTTGATTCACATTTCATGTTGTCGTTATTTGGCGTTCAATCATTTCTATTTGAAGCCAACAATTATATCTAAGTATTTGTTTGTTCTTCAAGTCTAGAAGTAGCATTGTGGCCCAGTCCAAAGGGTGTTGAGGCCTTCAAATTGGTCAAATAATGTTCCATGCCTACTCTAACTTTGTAATATAGTGTTGTACTATTGATGTGGACTTAGGCAAATTTTCATTTGTTTAGATTGGAAGAGGCATGAAAAGGAGAAGCCAAGGGTGGTGAGCTTGTGGACTTAGCCGTGGGAATGATGGTAAGCAAAAGGCTAGACGAATGCCAAGGAGAGGGGTAGCCAAGAGCAACTTGGCATATGTAGACGGGTATGTTGTAGGTGCGGCCGGCATTGAAGAGGAGGAATGTGTGAAAATTTTGGCTATGTGTTGGCTTGTTGCATTGAGACCCTTGTATAGTCAAGCTTGAGTGTGGTTGTGGGCAGAAGGAGTGGAGAGTAGGCCAAGGGATGCGTTCCATGGTGTCCTTGTGTGGGCTATGCATTGGTGTTGCTTGATGGTGCAAGGTGGGCTATGCGTCCTAGTGTGCTAGTGAGAGGAGGTGTTGTGGCGTCCATCAGTCAAGAAGGGAAAATTAACAAGTTCTTAATTCTCTAATATTATGTGATGGACAAATCATGGATGGTCAAAAGTAGATTATCTAGAGAATACAAGGTGGAAGTTGAAACTTTCATTGAATTTGGTTTGTGTCATGGCAATGGTTCCAATTCCAGTTGATGCCCATGTTTAAAATGTGGAAATCGTATATCTAAGGATGTTTCGATAGTTAGGGATCATTTATATGCCAATGGAATTGATCAAAGTTATAAGGTATGGTTTTGGCATGGGGAAGATTTAGCCATACACAATGTTAACAACAATTCAAATCATGTGTTAAATGAAAACTATGAGGATGAGTATGATTTGTTTAATGTAATTGACATGGTTCAAACTACTCATGATCAACTTTCTGGTGCACCAAATATGTTTGACACTATGTTTGATGATGCTAAAAAGCCATTATACCCGGGATGTAAAAGATTTACAAAGTTGTTAGCCCTTCTGAGATTGTATAACCTAATGGTTAAATTTGAATGGAGTAATTCAAGCTTTTTTCAATTACTATCTATAAAAACATTAAGTGCCCTAGGTTTGAGTTACCAAAAAATAGATGCATGTCAAAATGATTGTTGCTTATATAGAAATGAGTATGCAAAAAGCACCCAATATCCTACCTGTAATCTATCGAGATGGAAGGTTCTTAAAAACTCAATAGAAGAGAAAAAAGGAGTGTCTACTAAACAGATGTGGTACTTTCCAATAGTTCCAAGGTTTATAAGGATGTTCAAGAGCGCTGAACACACAAAAAATTTGTGTTGGCATGCTACAGATAGGAAGGTAGACGGTATTATGCGACACCAGCTGATTCTCCATCCTGGAGGTTAATAGATCACCTATGGCCAGCTTTTGGTTCAGAACCAAGAAATCTTCATTTGGGTTTATCCACTGACGGAGTCAACCCATATGGAGACCTAAGTACTAAATACAGTTGTTGGCTAGTCATTATTACAGTGTACAACCTCCCACCATAGTTGTGTATGAGGAGGAAGTTTTTAATGTTGTCAATGTTGATATTAGGGCCAAAACAACCAGGATATGATATTAATGTGTATCTAGCTCCGTTGATTGAGGATTTAAATGTAAGCCCCGTACTTGTCATTGGGAGAAGGTAAGTAAGAAGAAACTATGAGACAGGTATTGAGTAAAGAAAATTGGCCGAGTTGTGTGAGAGCAAAAAATGGCTAAGTGTTGGCCATGTGATGGGTGATTATGCATTGAGGGTATGTCTAAAGCTTGACAAGAGTTGCCGAGACATGCGTTGAAGAGGGCAGCTCGGCGTGGAAGTAGATGTGAAGGAAGGAGGGTGCAATAGGCGTTAGTGGAAATACGCGTTGAAGGCTACTATGTGTTAGAAGTTGGCATTGTTATGCGTTGAGATGGCCTATGCGTTGAAGGTTGGTATGCGTCAGTGCATAGAAAGGGGCTGAGAGGGCCATGCGGTAGTCGACTATTCGGCGTTGAGCAATCAGTGGCATGGTAAGTTGAGGCTATGCGTTGCCAAAGCCATGCGCGGAAGGTTGCGTTGGCTAATTCAAGAAGAAAGATGATGGTAGAGCAGGTAAGTCGGTGATTTATATTGACATATAAGTGAGTGCATCGAATAATTAAAACCTTTTGGACATATTTTCGAACTCAGATTGACTCCATTTCGCAGAAGAACAACGAGGAGAGGTGGAAGAAGGTGTTTATATCAAATTCAAGTAGAAACCAAATCATTTTCATAGTGACTTTGAAGCTGGAACCAGAAGCTTGATTGTTGTTGATAAATTTGGACACCAATCAGTATTCGAAGGAGAGTGAGCTGAGGAAGTTGAAACTAGGACTGAAATTTTGAGGTTAGTAAGTTGATTTAATTCTTAGCAACTTCCATGAAGGATGTTTCAGCTAAATCCAAGCAAAAATGTGTTAATTTCTAGGAGTAAGTAATCGGAGTTGAATTGCTAGACAGTTCAAGGCAGTCGAAGTCATTTAGGAATAGTTCTCAAACGAAGACGAGTTATGGTCTGAAATTTTGAGGTAAGTTAGAAAACTCACTACTTTACAAGATTGTAGAAGAAAGGAAGTTCTGATTTTGGCTGAAATATGATTTTTAGCAGGATAAAGAAAGAGTTAGAAGGGAAGGAAGAAAGCAGTTGTATCAGGTGTTGTTAAGATAGTGGTATCGCTAAGGAACTGAAGAGTGAGCAGCGGAACGAGTGTCGCTGATAACGCAAAGAGCTTTGCGTCTCACAACTCTCGCTGATGTCTCGCTGCGTATCTCTCCTTAAGGTAATCTCGCTAGTCTAGTTCACTCCGGTTTCGCTAATGCAGTACCCAGTGGTGTGATTTCACTGGTAGTCTCGCTAGTGACATAGAGTATTGCTAGTTATGAATATTTTGGAAAAAGAGAGTCTCAGTGATGGAGTGAGAATGACATATGTATATGCATACCTAATAATTATGGAAAGGGAGCCCAAAGAAAGCCTAATGGGAGAAATGTGTTTTTACAGGCCAAAAAGAGCTCAGAAAGGCATATAATCCGCTCGGGATTTAAGACAAATTGTGAGTGACCTTCTATTTCATCCAAGAATTATTTCTAACACTATGCAAGTGGAAGCTAGTATGTCATATGAACTTCTGTATGTGTGTTATCTAAATGCAACCTACAGCAAAGGACCATGTGTGAAGGCCTATGGGGATATGATATATGATACATAGTGCTGAGGGACCATGGGTGAAGGCACTTGAGAAATTGATTGAGATGGATTCCAATGCCGAGGGACCTTGTTAGAAGGCATATGGAAAAAAAAAAAAACAGTACATGATAGCTCGGTGTTGAGGGACCACGGGTGAAGACACTTGAGCAGAGGATTGATATGGAACTCAGTGCTGAGGGACAATATGCGAAAGCACTTGAGAGCTGAAACGCCGAGGGACGAAATGTGAAGGCGTGTAAATATATGAATAATAAGAAATGGATTATGAGGTTAATTGTGTTGAGCTTTGCTCAGCTACCTCTTGGAAAGATATTTATGTTATATTGTTAAGCGGCATAGATGACCTAGGAATCTGTACTAATAAAATATATAGTAGTTATTATGATCAGTATTAACTCAAGGATTAAAATTGTAATTGGATAATTTAGTCACTCACTGGGCTTAAGGCTCAAGCTTCCTTGTTTATTATTGTTCGTTTCAAGTAGCGAGCGTGTTCGGGATGCCTAACCTATAGAAGATCCTCGTCTGGGCCTACTCTGCATTAGTTCTCTGGGATAGTTGTAAATACTCAGTTTATGTACATGTTTTTGTCATACATGATCCTTATCGTATAATGAGAGTGGGTTTTGTACAGTGTGTAGAATAAATACCAGTTATGATGTTTCATGATAACTTGTAGAAATACAAGTTATAATAGCCTTTCTCTTAGATCAATAGAGATTAAATAGAGAAGCATGTGGCAGTTTATGTGATTTTTATTAATAGATCTTCATTTGCGTTATTCTCTTGTATTTCTATGAAGATAAATGATTTTACCACTTTTTGAGCCTAAAACGCATGTTTTAACGCAGGAATGCAAACGATGCATTGATGACGTATCAGACTAGATGGACGCATAGTATCAATCTCGCCGCTAATCAAGCAGATTTGCCATTAATTGCGAACGCATCATCTATAAAAGGGCAGCTCCGCGAGATGAGAAAGGGTTGTTGATTCTCGGAAGAACTTCATAAGTGACAGCAGAGTTCTCTCCAGACTTCAACCAGAGACGAATAGCTCAAGAGAGAAGAGTCTTCCCTCCGCCGAACCACTTCACAGCATAGCCTCACGCTTCCGTCCGGGCGACTCAAGACATTGACGCCTTTCCCTGCTTTCTTTCTTATTGTTCTATCTTAATTTTAGATTTGTGTCAAGACATTGATCTCATCTAAAGTTGTATTTCATTTCATCAATATAATTATCTTCCATGTCTACTCATTTCTCTAAACTTTCCGCTTGTTACTTTCAAACCATGAGTAACTAATCACTCAAGGGTCTAGGGTTGCGTTAGCATCTAACTAGGAACCACAGTGTAACTATTTTATCTTGTCAACTGCGAGCTTAATCCGATGCTTATGTCCATCTGACAAATCGATATAAGTAGTAATAATCAAACTGCTCGAGAGGGTAAGTGATTGTGGAACTCAATTGACAATGGCCAAGTAGTATTGCCTGTCTATGGGGATAACCTTGGTTCTTAACACTCTCCTATGCATTATAGACATATAACGCATAGCGGCTGACAACCAGGAGAAGAGTCGCAAGTATGAATAGAATACTACTGTGCGTTTCCGATGTTAGATGTTAATCAACCCGAACCCTTTCTTTATCCATTCACACACATCTTTAGCTGAACTTGCTATGTCGCATGCTTTCCATATTCCACAATTTTTAGTCTAGTGTACAAACAATCGCTTTCTTTAGATTAAAATCAACTCTCTGAACTACTTATTGGTTACCCTTGCAACGCATGAAATTCAATTAAAATCTTAATCAATATAATCCCTGTGATCGACCTCGGACTCACCGAGAATACCTAGTCTTTTACTTATACTTGGGTAAAGGATAGGAAAACTTGACAAGACCACCAACGCATAGTAGTAAGACGCATAGCATGCTTAAAGCATGACATGTTGAACGCATAAACACATCATTTAACACTTTGCGTTAGGACAATTTACACATACAAAATAACAACAACAAGTTTTTGGCGCCGTTGCCGGGAATTATTTCATTGATTTAATTATTTTCTTTGGGTTATTGTGTTGTAGGATTCCTCAGTCGACGGAGTATAGCAAACGTCTCATCTGTCAGAGGTTTCTAACAGTATATGAGTGAAGGGGACAACCCAACATTTGATATTGACCTAGAGATTGAGAGGACCTTTAGAAGAAGGATAAGACAGAATAAACAAAGAAGGAGCAATCAAACTACAGAAAATATGGATGTTCAAAATAATCAACCTCATGCTGGGGTCAGGCAGAACGAAAATGCGCAAGAGCACGCAAGCAATGATACAAACCCAATCCTCTTGGCGCATGATAGAAATCGCCCAATGAGGGAATATGTGTCGCCAAATCTATACAAATTCGCACCGGGAATTTTACAACCAACCTTCGAGGGTAATGGAAGGTTTGAAATAAAACCAGTAATGTTGCAGATGCTGCAAGCCGCAGGGCAGTTTGGGGGTGCAACGAGTGAAGACCCACATGCACACGTGAAAAGTTTCTTGGAAATTTGTAGCGCATTCCCTATGGCTGGAGTACCGCAATATAGCATCAGACTGATGCTATTCCCATTTTCACTCAGAGATGAGGCAAGATGTGACAACCCAACTTTTTGCAACCAATGCGTTGAAAAGTCCGAAGGAGAGGAATAAAAGACCATGTTGGACGCATGGTCAAGATTGAAGTAACGCATAGTAAAAGTGGATGTATAGGAAGTACTCACGCACCTAAAGGGAAAGACGTAAGACGCATAGACTTCTATTATAAGATATTTCTAAGAGTTGGAAAGTAGAAGGTTGTGAAGTAGACATAAAAATTAGAAAATGTGTTGGACGCATGTTAAATTATCTAAAAGGAAATAGTTAAAATAAGGAAAGGTTTAAAAGAATAACCTTGGAAATAATTAAGGAATGACTAAGGATAGGTAGAAGGTCATGGACGTAGGATGGAAGTAAACGCAACAGGACCAATGCATAAAGGTAGAGCATGAGAAGGATTTGTTGTCGTTGACGCTTAGTGGTATTGTGTAAACACTGGACTGTAATATGGCGACTATACGTTGAAGGTGATCATGAATAGTTATTGAGTGCTGAAGTAGTCGCTGCATCGACGGGAGAAGAAACGTGTTGGCTTACCATACGTAGGTGAGGTTGTTATGCACTGAGGTCCCTATGCGTTGAGACGGCTACCTCTACACGTTAAAGACGATAGTGTAGTTACTTAAGAGTTAGACAAGTGAGTAGGGGAGCTCAAACCTCAGGGGAAACTCAATGAACGCATGAGGGCGCTGTATGCATGGAATGGCTATCTATTTGGAAATAATGGACGAATAAGATGAGTTATAAAGGGCAGATGGCTTCATATAAACTTGACACCTTAAAATAAGGATGTGTTAAAAAGGCATGTTAAGTGTCTCATGCAAGGTAACACTTGGACAAATGCATGGTTAGTCAGACATGCAGAGCGACATATGGCAATTAAATGGCAAAAGAGGAGTGGGATGGCAAGATCTCTTTAAATAGGACCCTGGGTGAAGTGTAATGACTGATGATTCTGAAGTAAAAATCCTTAAGAGAAGTAGGAGAACGAAGACAGAAAGAAGGAACCCCCTTGAGTTGTAAAAGGAGGTCTGCGACCAAGAAAGAAGACATTTTGACAACTTAATCATTTGGTGTTAAAGAAGTTATCTTGCGTTGAAGAGGGGTTGACCTTGCATTGGAAACGAATCCAACATTTAAGGAAAATGCGGTGTTCGAAAATAGACGATGCGTTCAAGTTGGCCTTGCGTTCAAGAGAAGTCGACGCATCTCAAAGAAATAAGAGGAGTTAGGCTGCACTTTACAGTAGCCATCAACCTTGTGTTGAAGGGCAGGATTGTGACCAGCCAAACTGGTAGAGGGAGGCCAGTCTTGCGTTCCAGAGTTAGAACGCTGTGACCAACTAAGCTACCGAGAGTGAAAATAGCTAACAAGTGGACTAGAAGCTGAAGCCTTGCGTTAAGGGCTCGGGAAACAGAAATTTGAAAGGAAAAAGGAGAAATTCCTTAAGAGATTTGTGAGTGACTCTTTCCTTTTTCGAAAATGAATTTTATTAAAAATATTGTTATGTGATATGGTTTTGAGATGACTGTTCTGTGAAAAACGTAATGCTTGAATTTATGGTTTAAAAGGCATGATTTACTTGATTACTTTATGGTAACGAAAGGCATGTTGCAAAATATATTTATCGAGGAACACCCTGTTTCCTAAAAAGTCTTTAATGAACTATTTATGTAAATTGATGGAGAAAATGTTTAAAAGGAGGATCAATGCTAATAAGCATGTCAACTTCCCCGGGACCCAGCACTTGCGCAACCCGTTTATAAATGTTTAAGAGGAGGATCAATGCTAATAACGCATGTGAACTTCCCCGGGACCCAGTACTCAAGGACATGAGAAGGTACATGGGCAACCCGCCATATTCCTATGTGCACATAGAGGTTATATGCCGGTGCGTTGAGTCTTACTCCGCATCGAGCCTTATATGTTTTCGACGTTGGGGTGTTGAGTTTTGCTCCGCTTCAACTATGGGAAAAGATTGAAATGCCAAATGATTTTTCTGAATTATTTATTTGATAACGATTCTATATGTTTTAGAATGGATTCCCAAGATTGACAAGGTTTTGCGGAAAAGTTATTTTGCTTAATCCTTGTTTTATGAATATTGTTTTGACATGTCTCTATTCGAACTAAAGATAGTTTTTACAAAGCCAGTCGCTCACGGAGCTTGTAGCTCACGTTTTCTTATTTTATTTCATTTTCTAGGTAGCAAGCGAGTTCGGGGTGCTTTGCCTACACGGAAACCTCGTCTGGGCTATTCTTGACGGAAATGGTTGGACGGTGAACCTTACAGAAGAGTCAAGGTTGCTGTCTTCACACCTCTTCTCGGGTTGAGAAGGGATAATCCAGAGGGGGTGTGACACAAGACAATGGGCATATTCATTGAACCTGGTGAGATTACAACTTAGGCCAAATGGTTGAAAAATTCATGCAGAAATACTTTCCTCCGACGGTGAGTGCAAAGAGGCGACGAGACATTGTCACCTTCGAGCAAAAGGACTCGGAGACACTTAGTGAAGCATGGGCCCGGTTAAAAAGGCTTGTAAGGAATTGTCCCCATAATGTGCAGATGGAGATCTTCTACGGAGGATTAAATAAAACATCATAATCAGTGGCTGACGCCTTTGTTGCAGGAGGATTAATGGACAAAACTTATACGCAAGCCAAGGAGATCCTCGACAGAATTTCGAGGAACACTGATGAATGGGTAGATGATGGGTATGGATCCCAGTACGTAGATAAAAGACGAACGCAAGCTGGATATGACATCCTTGCTGCAGACAATAGCATTGAATAACCAAGGTGGAACAGTTGCGTCAATGGACGCAATGAACATGGTGAATGCAACAGCATCTGTAAGCTGTGTGCAATGCGGTGATGGTCACTTGTACGATATGTGTCCCTATAACCCACAATCCGTCTGTTATGTTCAGAACAACCCTTACTCCAAGACTTATAATCCAGGTTGGAGGAACCATCCTAACTTTGGATGGGGAGGAAACCAATCACAGACGCAGGGAACTGGACAACAGCCGTAGAGAAGCAACAACCCCATGTACAACCAAGGTGTTCGAGGGCATCAAGCACAAAGAAACCAGTCAGCAAACTCATCATCATCATCCCTTGAAGCACTTATGCGACAAACGATCACTCAAAATGAAGAAACGCGTAAGTCATTGGAAGCAATGCTCCAAAACCAAATGGGTGAAATAAAAAGCCATGCCATTGCAATCTGAAATTTAGAAATTTAAGTGGGACAAATGGCAAGCGAGTGCAATACCAGACCCCAATGAGCATTGCCCAGTAATACCGAAGCTCCACGTGGCAACGATAAGGAACAATGTCAAGCTGTGACATTGAGGAGTGGGAAGATTCTTCCCACTGAAATTCAAGATCAGAGGACGCAAGGAAATCTGCAGCCTCACATCACTCCACAACTAAGCCCAATAACACCTACTAGTGAACCGCAATCTTCATCTACCACCACAGCCTCTCAAGAACAAGAGAATGGAAAGAGGAGAGAAAAAGCAACGTAGGCAAACCCTACGTCGGTATCTCAGAATATCACTCCCCCTATGTGTCTACCCTTTCCTCAGCGCCTAAAGAAGAAAAATGATGAGGGCCAATTTAGAAAATTCCTGGATGTTCCCAAACAACTTCACATCAACATTCCGTTGGTGCAAGCCCTGGAAAAAATGCCGAGCTATGTCAAATTTCTGAAAGACATATTATCTAAGAAAAGAAGGCTTGGAGAGGTTGAGCAGTCGCATTAACGCGGGAATGCAGTACATTGTTCAAAAGCAATATACCCGCCAAAATGAAAGATCCAGGAAGTTTCACATTGCCATGTTCTATAGGAGGAATGGACGTAGGTCATGCATTATGCGACTTAGGGGCCAGCATAAATTTAATGCCACTGTCTATATTAAAAAAGTTGGGTATAGGGGAAGCACGACCAACCATAGTCACACTTCAACTCGCTGACCGTTCCATTAAGCATCCCGAAGGGAAAATTGAGGATGTTCTTGTGAAGGTAGATAAATTCATCTTCCCAGCCGACTTCAGTAATTCTGGATTATGAAGCTGACAGAGAGGTGCCCATCATCCTGGGAAGACCTTTCTTAGCTTCTGGACGCGCCCTGATTGACGTCCAGGAAGGGGAGTTAACTATTCGAGTGGACGACCAGCAGGTAAAGTTTAACGTTTCTAATGCGTTGAAATATCCTGATGATTTTTATTCTTGCCAGATGATCGAAGATATAATTGAAGAAAAGGCAAGTATCATAAACGCATGTGCTGAAGACGAAACAATGTTGGACGAAATGGATGAGGGAAAAGAAGCGGAAATATGTGTAATCTCCAATGAAAGTTTTGAACGCTTAGACTTAAGCAACCGATCCACGGAGAAAACAAAACCGTCCCTAGAAGAACCGCCAACCCTTGAGCTAAAAACACTGCTGACGCATCTAAAGTATGCATATTTGGGGGCAGAGAGCACGCTACTGGTCATCATATCCGCTGCGTTAACCACCGATTGTGAAAAGGCTTTGCTGGAGATATTGAAAAATCATATCAAAGCCATTGGATGGATCTTAGCGGACATTAGAGGAATAAGCCCTTCATATTGCATGCACAAAATTCGGTTCGCAGAGGGTAAAGATGGCTTGGTTGAAAGGCAACGCAAGCTTACCCCTGCGATGAAGGAGGTTGTAAAGAAAGAGATCATCAAATGGCTCGACGCAGGGGTCATCTATCCAATCTCCGACAACAGTTGGGTAAGCCCAGTTCAGTGTGTACCTAAAAAAGGTGGAATGACAGTGATTATGAACAGTAAGAATGAGTTGATACCAACAAGAACGGTCACTGGCTGGCGCATCTGTATGGACTACCGTAAGCTGAATGCGGCAACAAAGAAGGACCACTTTCCACTGCCATTCATCGACCAGATGCTAGATTGGCTGGCAGGAAATGAATTTTTCTACTTCCTTGACGGATATTCAGGCTATAACCAGATCATGACAGCTCCGGAAGATCAAGAGAAGACAACGTTCACTTGTCCATATGGTACCTTTGCGTTCAGACGCATGCCATTCGGACTATGCAACGCACCAGAGACGTTCCAAAGATGCATGATGGCAATATTTTCCGACTATTTGGAGCAGTCAGTAGAGGTGTTTATGGACCACTTCTCAGTATTTGGGAAATCATACGATAAATGCTTGACCAACTTGGAAAGAGTGTTAAAACGATGCGAAGACACAAATCTAGTCCTCAATTTATGGTCACGGAGGGTATTATGTTGGGAATAAGATCTCAAAGGTTGGATTGGAAGTGGATCAAGCAAAGATAGATGCGATAGCAAAACTCCTAGCCCCCACAAATGTAAAGACTTTGCAAAGTTTCCTAGGCCATGCGGGCTTCTATAGAAGATTCATCAAAGGATTCTCACAAGTAGCAAAACCACTGAGTGAGCTGCTGGAAGCCAACAGGGAATTCAATTTCGACTGTAAATGCCTAAACGCATTCGAGTCTCTAAGGCAAGCTCTGATTTCAGCACCAATTTTAGTTGCACTTGACTGGTCTCTCCCATTTGAATTAATGTGCAACGCAAGCAACCATGCTGTGGGAGCAGTATTGGGGCAAAAAAAAGAGAAAATAATGCACCCCATCTATTATGCTAGTAAAACGTTGAATGCGTCTCATGAGAACTACACGACTACTGAGAAGGAAATGTTAGCCATAGTCTTTACGATTGACAAATTCAGAGCATATTTGATAGGGTCAAAGGTGACCATCTATAGTGATCATTCTGCGATCAAATATTTGATGGCGAAAAAGGACGCAAAGCCTAGACTCATCCGATGGGTATTGCTGTTACAAGAATTTGATTTGGAGATTAAAGACAGAAAGGGAACCGAGAATCAGGTTGCGGACCACCTATCTCGGTTGGAAAATAAAGAGGTTCAGGAAAGCTGGAGTGATATAGAGGAACGATTCCCAGACGAGCATGTCATGAACGCAGAGAGTCAGGAACCATGGTATGCAGACATAGTAAATTACCTGGTCTGCAACCAATGGCCTGAAGAATTCAATGCTCAACAAAAGAAAAAGCTCCAACATGAAAGTAAGTTCTACTGATGGGATGAGCCATATCTATATAGACTTGACCCTGACCATATCCTGCGTCGATGTGTTCCAGAATATGAAACGCATAGCATTTTGAGAAGCTGTCATGAAGCACCTTACGGAGGACACTTTGGAGGGTAGAGAACAGTGCAAAGTGGGTATTTTTGGCCCACATTATTCAAAGACGCAAGGGCATATGCGGTAGCTTGCGATCGTTGTCAGAGAACAGGAAACATTTCCAACCGAAATGAGATGCCTCTAAATTCAATGCTGGAAGTTGAGTTGTCTGACGTATGGGGAATCAATTTCAGGGGACCATTTCCTCCTTCTTGCGGCAATCAATATATTTTAGTAGCGGTCGACTACGTATCAAAATGGGTAGAAGCAGCACCCTGTGCAAAGAATGACGCAAACACAGTGTCCAAGTTTTTAAAGAAACAAATCTTCTCTCGATTTGGGACACCAAGGGCGATAATTAGTGATGAAGGTACACACTTTATAAGTCGCATAATCACTAATTTACTGACTAAATTTAATGTCTCGCACAGGGTAGCAACTACTTATCACTCACAGACAAACGGCCAAGCTGAAATAACAAACCGGGAGATCAAGTCCATACTTGAAAAGGTCGTGAGCACATCAAGGAAAGATTGGACAGAGAGATTAGATGAAGCTCTATGGGCATACAAAACGGCATTCAAAACACCTATAGGCATGTCACCCTATGCGTTGGTGTTTGGGAAAGCATGTCATCTCCTGCTTGAGCTGGAACACAAGGCCATCTGGGCCATGAAGAACCTCAATTTAGACCAAGACGCAAGCGGCGAAGCCAGAAAGCTTCAATTAAACGAACTCCTGGAGTGGAGACATGCAGCTTACAAAAACGCAAAGCCGTATAAAGAAAGGACCAAGAAATGGCATGACAAAAACATTAGTAAGAAAACTCTATACGTTGGCCAGAAGGTCCTGTTATTTAATTTAAGGTTGCGTTTGTTTCCAGGTAAGCTGAAGTCTCGCTGGTCGGGTCCATTCATAATCAAGGAAGTGTTCCCGCATGGTGCGATCATGCTGACAAACGAAGACGGAACCACTTCCTTTAAGGTCAATGGACAGAGGGTAAAACCCTACCACATTGGAGAGTTCGAAATTGACAAAACCTCCATTGACCTACGCGAGTGTAATAACTGAGCTTGCGTCGAAAGGTCCCTATGGTTTTGAACGCCTACTTGTCCAAGGATGCTTTCTGTTACTCTTACCTTGCTTCCTTTTTATTCGCACTTGTTGTATTGATTTCTTTATCTTATTTTATTTTGCTTTCTTTCTTTTATTCGCAATTTGTTTTTAGTATTTACTTCTTTCTTTTGAATTTCAGTTTTAGGAGTAGTGTTAACGAGAGAAGCATGAAATTAGGCATTGAGTTTTTAATATAAACAATTTGATTTCACCACATACTCTATTATTCATGCATGCGTCCAACGCATAAGTAAATTATGCGTTCATCGATAAACGAGTTCTGTGTTTGTCGAGTTAAGGTTAGGGGTAAGGTTAGAGCAGTACATGTTTTTCAAATGCATAATACTTAACTTACAACGCACAATCTAACTTGAGAACCATGCGTTCATCAGTTATGCGTTTATCATTAGTTCATTGCGTTTTAGATAGAGCAATAGGTGAAACGCACATGCCTTCTCAGCCTACGCGTTTTTCCAGAAAAACACTCAAGTGCTCTATGTGCGTTAAGTAGCCGCCCATCACACTTGATGGGTGTGCGGCTCAAGAAAATCTGCCTAAATCAGTGGGATTTCGGATATTGCGTATCTGCATTTATTACCGACGGCCCAATCAGCCCTTTATCAACGCGATTCAAATTCCCATTTTCCATTTTCGAAACCCTTCCCTCTAAAACCTCCGGCGATTTGTGTTCTTCACATGTTTGTCTATGTCGAGCCAAGATTCCCAAAATCAAGAACACTCTACCGGCGACGTTTCCCCAATATCCTCATACAATACCTAGTATTCGACTCCATCCTCTTCATCATCACCTGAGGTATTTCGATCTCCATTTTTCTCTCCACCATTATTCCGACCCACTAGACCTGTGAGGCCTTTTGCTTCTCCGGTCCGCCCAAGATCTCCAAATCCCAGTCCCCCATTTATCCCAACTTTCTCGGCGTCGCGAATCAGGGCTACTGCCCAAAGACCGCTTATAAACCCATCTTTCCGACCATTCTTCAGACCCCCAATCTGTCCATCAGTAGTCGATCTTGACTCAGACGACTGTGTGGAAGTCCTGAATATCTGCCCCTTGAGCCGAATCGACCCGGTACCTACTCCAAAGCCCAAAAGCCGAGTCAAATCTTGTATCTCTAGGCCCAGAATGAAGAACGTGAAGGAGTTTTCTGCCGCGAACTTCAATGCCGGAAACCAAAGGCTAAGCACGAAAAAATCCGAGGCCGAGCAACCGGGTCCTGGAACGATTCGCGATGAAGCCAGCACACTGTACGGAAGCAGCGAAGTTCGCCAAAGAGAAGAGAGAGAGGTATTCGGCGACATTCTGGAGAGAATTGCTCAAGAGGAGAGGCAAGCAAAGGATCGGGAGGCTGACGGGGAGGTCAACCAGCCTTTACTCTCACCTCGTCCGCCCAGCACAAGAGGAACAGAAGAGATGGGAAGAGAAATAGAAGATGAGGTGGCCGTCAAAGAGGGGGAAGTAAACTCCGCACGTTCCCCGGACGCATGGATAGCCGAGATCCTGAGCGGATTGCGTGACCCAATGGACGCAACCGTTTTAGACGCAAGACGAGAATCACCCTCGCCAAGAAAAGAAGCCCAGAGTCAGTTGAAAGACTAGGGAGGGTGAAAAGAATGAGGCAAATAAGGAAGGAGAAGCCGCCTACAGCAAGGAGGTCGTAGGCGAGCCACGTGAAACGCAAGGGTCTGTCCCTGCGTCTATCAGTCCTGAGGAGATGACCCTAGACTCCAATGAAGGACCAATCAGAAAAGTTGTGATGGCCGCAGAGGCCAAAAGAAGAAGAGAAGAGGAAGAGAAAGTGGTACCCCTGTTGAGGAAGAAGCGAAGGGTATCACAAGAATCTGCCGAGGATGAAGAGCCGAAAACCACAGAGCAAGGAGACGGTCCTGAGTCCCCAATTGCGGCAACATCCTTTGATAGGCTGGCAGAGAAGATGAAGAAGAAGAGGGCCAAGTTGAGAAAAGAGCTCAGGGCCCTAAGAAAAGGAGCTGAGGAAATTGCCAAGGACGCATTGTCCGGCAAGAAGGCGCGCAAGGAAGTGCGGCCTCAAGAAGAAGGGGAGACGCAAGGCCTTCCTGATCCTCAAATAGAAGAAGCCGCATTGGCATTTGAAGAGGAAATGAGGGAAGAAGAAAGAATAGAAAAAGCAGCCGAGGAGCTTGAGAAAGAACTACAAATTAAAGAGGATGAGGAGCTGGCTGCTAGAATAAAAGCCCAAGAAGAGAGGGAAGAACAGAAGAAAAAGAAGAAGAGAAGTAGGCATCACTCGCCTACAAGGAAGGAACGCATCGGGAAGGATGTAAGAGTGGAACAAGGTGTCAGCACCTTGAAGAAGAAGCAGAAGAAAGAAAAAGAGGTGTCAGTCACCAAACTCCCAAGCACGCATAATGAGAAACGCAAAGGGAAGGAGAAGTGACTGAAGCACCAGTTGAAGTGGCCGAGAGCAAGAAGAGAACTGTCGACGAAATTCCCGCTAAGGCCAAAGGAAAAACTAAGGTGGCTGATGCGTCGCCACAAAAGAAGGAAGGAAAAGGGAGACGCAGGACATTCCCTGATTTGATGATTGAGGTGGGGTTTTTCCCTGAAGAAGCCCCATTGCCGCCATACATCACCGAAATTATTGACCACCACGGCTGGAGAAACTTCTGTTCCAGCACCTCTTGGGTCCAACCTGACATAGTCCGAAGTTTTTATAATGGACGCATAGATAAAGAGGAAGACGTGGTGGTGGTGGATGAAACTGAAGTCCCGTTCAATGCAAGGGAAATAAATGCAATCTATCAGTTGAGGGACAACCCGGATGCGGAAGGAAACAAGATTATAGAATCAACTCCACCGGAGTTAATGGAGGACGCAATCTGGGTATTGGCGAAGCCTGGGGCTAAGTGGGATGTGTCACCCACAGGTATCAAAACGCTATCAACTAGCAGCCTAAGACCAGAGGCAAACCTGTGGGTATACTTAGTAAAGAAGCGGCTGATCCCTACAAAGCATGACAAGACAGTATCAAGGGATCGGGTGATGGCAGCTTATTGCATTATGCGTCACATTCCCCTGGATGTTGGATGCATAATCGCGGCGTAGATAAGAGGGGTGTTTAACAAGCCAAGGGGCCAACTCTTTTTCCCCACTCTTATCATAAATTTGTACACCAATGCTTCCATCGGAGGGCCAACGGAAGTGTTAGACGCAGAGAAGATGATTGAAGTCAGTGGAGTAATCGCCCGCAAAACTCTGCGTCGGTTGATGAGAGGATCACAATATCTGCCAGAGCCTGCAAAGGCCACCAAAAGACCTCATCAACCCAATCCGCCTCCAAAGCCGCAACCACAGAAGAAAGGGAAGCCGTCCAAGCTGAAACGCAAGGCTGTGGCAAGTTCTGATGCGACCATTAGACCTTCCCCAACCTCAAGCCCTTCACCCCCACTTCCAACAACCAGAAGAGAACCACCTCCACCTCCACCTCCTCCTTGGACGCATCACCCTAAGTCACCTCCACCTCCTCCTAAAACGCATCGCCCAAAACCTTCTAAACCTCAACCTTCCACCGAAACCCCCTCCCCAATCTCCTCAATAAGAGTTGATGACTCACACTATGGGGATTTTGGCGCGACTTTTATGCGTCCATCATCCCCTGCGTTTCATGAAACTCCATCAACCTCTCGCCCTCAGCCAAACCTGCCTTAACCACCAACGCAACCACAACCGCAAGAAGGCCAACTCGACCTCGACTAGGAAATAGTGCAAACATACATGCAACAATCAATCTTGCGTCCAGTGATGCACTCATTGAATATGTTAGCACGACGGCAGACGGAGTAGTTTCACTTTACACTGAATTACATACATCAACTGTTCTCGATTCGACAGGAAGTCCCGCCCCCTAACATCCCTGAACGCTTACAACAGACGCTTGTCTTCCCAATACCGCAGCGCCCTGCACCTGAGCAGGAACGCAGACCTGATGAAACGAGACAGATTAGGGGTGTAATTACGAGTTGTATCTTCATCTCCAATTGTATGCGTTGTGGATGATTCAATTAATAAAATGAAAAAAAATTACTTTGCCGCATGGAATTTCTAATTGCTTCTTTTGCATGGTCCTTTGCTGTAAATTCATTCTAAGTACATATATAATTATTCCCAACTTTTATCTTTGCGTTGAAAAATCAGTCACTATGAGGATAATCATACTTACACCTTTTGTACTCTTTAAGTTAGATTACTTTTAATGTGTCTACATACTATTCCTTAGAAACGCAAACCTACTTTGTATGTATGCAAATGGCCAATTCAAACCTCTTTTACAAAATTTTGCAACTTAATCTTTGTTTCCAATTTAAGCAATGAGGACCTTGCTACTCTCAAGTTTGGGGGTGGAAGAGGTTTGAACTGTCAAAGATAAAAATATGAGGAACTTATTTCAAACATGTTAAAAAAAAAATAAAAAAATAAAAATTGTTTTTAAACGCAAAACTCTGCTGGCAAGACTAACATATCTATCTTGTTAAAAGTTTAGCTGAAAACGACACCTGCTCGTAGTTGGCCGTCTCTATGCACCCTATAGTTGGTGTGTCAAAACGAAGGTGGGTAATCGTAATCAGCGACGCATAGATAAAATAAAAAACTCCAATGTCTAGTTTGGAAACCGAACTTAGATAAGAGTTTAGTCGAGAAGGGCACTTGCTCGTAGTTGGCTGCCTCCATGCACCCCATAGTTGGTATGTCAGAACGAAGGTGGGTAACCCTACTCGACGCATGCTTAATATATACATAAGAAAACAAGAAAGAAAAAGGAACTTTATATCTTCATCTTTTCAGACTCAATGTTCAAAAGAAGAAACAAAAATTGTGTGAATAATGAGTTAAAGAATTTTGAAAAGAAAGCTTGCCGCATACAAACTAGACTCGTCCTAAAGAAGAGAATATGGAGGTAGAGAAGTACTATAACTGACGGGTAGCTGATTGATTATAGCATTCTGAGAGACTAGTCAATGCATTGAGAAAATGTTTAGGATGATTGTAAGTTTCTTAGATAGAAGTTATGCTTGAGGACAAGCATTTATCTAAGTTTGGGGGTGTGATAACTTGTAGAAATACAAGTTATAATAGCCTTTCTCTTAGATAAATAGAGATTAAATAAAGAAGCATGCGGCAGTTTATATGATTTTTACTAATAGATCTTTATTTGCGTTATTCTCTTGTATTTCTATGAAGATAAATGATTTTACCACTTTTTGAGCCTAAAACGCATGTTTTAACGCAGGAATGCAAACGATGCGTTGATAACGTCTTAACGCAGGACGACGCGTTAGCAATCTGTTCTTTATGGACGCATGATCTGAACGGAACGCAAACAACCTGAAGATGCGTTAACAACTACTCAATGCAAGACTAAGCGTTAGCAACCTACGCCGCGTTGACATCGGCCAAACTATTCATGGACGCATAAACGACCATTAATGCAAGGCGCTGAGAATCAAAGCAGAATCTTGAAAGATTGACGGATGATTGACGAACATGATTTGTGGCTAAAGTGGTGGATCTTAATTGACCCGAGAATCACGCAATCAGGCGAGATGGACGCAAAGTATCAATCTTGCCGCCAATCAAGCAGATTTGCCATTAATTGCGAACGCATCATCTATAAAAGGGCAGCTCCGCGAGATGAGAAAGGGTTGTTGATTCTCGGAAGAACTTCATAAGTGACAGCAGAGTTCTCTCCAGACTTCAACCGGAGACGAATAGCTCGAGAGAGAAGAGTCTTCCCTCCGCCGGACCACTTCACAGCATAGCCTCACGCTTCCGTCCGAGCGACTCAAGACATTGACGCCTTTCCCTACTTTCTTTCTTATTGTTCTATCTTGATTTTAGATTTGTGTCAAGACATTGATCTCATCTAAAGTTGTATTTCGTTTCATCAATATAATTATCTTCCATGTCTACTCATTTCTCTAAACTTTTCGCTTGTTACTTTCAAACCATGAGTAACTAATCACTCAAGGGTCTAGGGTTGCGTTAGCATCTAACTAGAAACCACAGTGTAACTATTTTATCTTGTCAACTGCGAGCTAATCCAATGCTTATGTCCATCTGACAAATCGATATAAGTAGTAATAATCAAACTGTTCGAAGGGTAAGTGATTGTGGAACTCAATTGACAAGGGCCAAGTAGTATT
This sequence comes from Citrullus colocynthis, assembly GCA_031780015.1. NCBI lineage: Eukaryota > Viridiplantae > Streptophyta > Magnoliopsida > Cucurbitales > Cucurbitaceae > Citrullus > Citrullus colocynthis. The sequence goes on from QLSR01000047.1 coordinate 1,912,037, forward strand.
GCCTGTCTATGGGGATAACCTTGGTTCTTAACACTCTCCTATGCATTATAGACATATAACGCATAGCGGCTGACAACCGGGAGAAGAGTCGCAAGTATGAATAGAATACTACTGTGCGTTTCCGATGTTAGATGTTAATCAACCCGAACCCTTTCTTTATCCATTCACACACATCTTTAGCTGAACTTGCTGTGTCGCATGCTTTCCATATTCCACAATTTTTAGTCTAGTGTACAAACAATCGCTTTCTTTAGATTAAAATCAACTCTCTGAACTATTTATTGGTTACCCCTGCAACGCATGAAATTCAATTAAAAACTTAATCAATATAATCCCTGTGTTCGACCTCGGACTCACCGAGAATACCTAGTCCTTTGCTTATACTTGGGTAAAGGATAGGAAAACTTGACTAGACCACCAACGCATAGTAGTAAGACGCATAGCATGCTCAAAGCATGACATGTTGAACGCATAAACACATCATTTAACACTTTGCGTTAGGACAATTTACACATACAAAATAACAACAACATTTCACTAGCATAAAGCTTTATATAATTGATCTGGTATTGATTTATGTTTAAAGATATATGATGACGATTGTGTGTAGGTCGCACCTACTTCTAGGTTAGGAAGGAAATCTGGGAGGGGGTGTGACATTGAAGCTTTTGTGGGAAGTTGGAGTTGAATGTTTTGATGCATACAGAGAAGAGTCTTTCACTTTGCGAGCAGTCTTACTGTGGACTATTACTGTTATGTGGTTGTAATGTGAAAGGGTATAAAGCTTGTCTAGTATGTGGAGAGGATACCAACTCAACCAGGGTACATCATGGAAAATAAAATGTATACATGGGCCATAGAAAATTTTTGCCAAGACATCATCTGTACAGAAGACAAAAAAAAAAAGCCTTCGATGGTAAGTAAGAGAATGGAAGTCCTCTACATCCAATGTTAGATGTAGAAATTTACAATAAATTGAAGGACATAAGTTTTCCTAGTGGAAAGAAGTGTGGCAAGAAATTAAATGACAAAGTAACTACTGGAATAGAAGACCTGCATTTTCTGAACTGCCTTATTGGAAAGAGTTGCATGTTAGACATTGTCTTGATGTAATGCACATCGAAAAGAATGTGTGCATGAATATCATAGGTGTCACACCCCCTCCCAGATTTCCTTCCTAACCTAGAAGTAGGTGCGACCTACACACACTCGTCATCATATATCTTGAAACACAATTCAATACCAGATCAATTGTACAAGGCTTTATGCTAGTGAAACATCATAAGTTAAACATAAGTTTTAAAATCAAATTTCTCAACTCATAATTTATCATAACAAGTATTTGTTCAGCATACAGTACAAAACCCACTCTCGTTATGCCACAATGATCGTGTATGAAAAAACATGTACATAGACTGAGTATTTACAACTATCCAAGAGAACTAATGCCGAGTAAGCCCAGACGAGGATCTTCTGTAGGCTAGGCGTCCCGAACACGCTCGCTACCTGAAACGAACAACAATAAACAAGAAAGCGTGAGCCTAAAGCCCAGTGAGTGACTAAGCTATCTAATTACACTTTAATCCTTGAGTTAATGCTGATCATAAAAACTACTATATATCTCATTAGTACATATTCCTGGGTCACTCATGCCATTTAACAATATAACATAAATATCTTTCCAAGAAGCAGCGGAGCAAAGCTCAACGCTATTAACCTCATAATTCAATTCCTATTATTCATATATTGTAAGCACTGACTTGTAAAACCAAGTGTTGGGGAGAGCAATGCGATTGAGGTTATGCGTTGCTAGAGGAAAAGTAGCCGAGAAGTACAGCAAAATTTTAGTTAAGTGGTGACCAAGACCATGCGTTGGTGAAAGTAGCGGGAAGCTGAATTATTTGAGGAACCATGCGTTGTTGATTGAATCAAGAAGGGTTGTGAGATGAAGTAGTCGGCACATCGAAGGATAAGTGATCATTGGCGGGGAAAGAAATATGCTTGAAACATGCCTTGAAGTCACCATGCGTCGAAGACAGCCATGCGTTGAAGTTACCATGCGTCGAAGATAGCCATGCGCTGAAGTCACATTGCATCCAAGACAGAACGGTCTTGACGAGACGAAGCTAGTGATGTGAATGAATATGCTGTATGCGTCGGAGGTAGGAGGCGCCGAGAACACTATGCGCTGAGAATGGTTAGTTGCTGAATACACTGGAGGAGAACATAGACATGAGTGCCTTGCGTCGAAGGAAAGGCCAGTGCCAACCTACGGTGAGGGGTAAGTCGACATTATCATCTTGGTACTTGTGAGGGATAAGTCGGCAGTATATATATAGGTGAATTTAATTATTTTCAGACATTTTGAGAAGTTAAGTCAGTTCCATCTTTCAGAGAAACCACAAGAGAAGGAAAAGGAAGGTGTTCTTATAGTTTGTGGGCGAAATTCTACCTGTTTTGGTGCCGAAATCCGAACTGGAACAGGAGACGATTGCAGATGCACGGACTGAATAGTGGTTGTTGTTTGGAGTAGAACGACTCAAGGAAGCCGAGTTTGGGGCTGAAATTTTGAGGTTAGTAAGTTAACATAATTCCTAACAAGTCTTATGAAGGATGGTTAAGCTGAAATTGAGGTTAATCACATGAATCTTTAGGTAAAAGCAGTAACTACAGAACTGCTATGCAATCCGGAGCAATGCGGAGTAATTTTGGCATAACTGGAGAACGAAAAAGAGTTAAGCCTTGAAATTTTGAGGTACGCTGTGGAACTTAATTCTTTACAAGTTTGTAGAAGAGAAGAAGTCTTAATATGGGCTGGAAATGCATTTTTAGCAGGGATTAAGCAGAGACAGCAAAGCTGTAACAGTCAGCTTTGTAAAGAAGAAGATAAAACTCAAATGTTGGTATAATAGCAAGAGAATTGAAGTCTAACAGAAGGGTAAGCAACAACTAGTAGTAATAGCCTTAGTGTTTAAGGCTTGAGAATGAACTAATGGAAGTTTGACCGCATGATAAACTATAGGCATTGTGCATTTGTTGAGTTGTTGTATATATTAAAGTGAATGGAAAAGAAGTATAACAAGGGAAAATATTTGTTTCAGGCCAAGAGGAGATAGGAAAGGCTTATAATCCATTCAAGGCCTAGAAAGAATTGTGAGTGACACTTCTTTTACTTTTAAACGATTTTGTTGCACATGATAGTTCGGTTTTCCAATGAAATGTGATTTTGTGATTAAATGCTTTATGAGGCATACGTTATGTTCTTAAAGCTATTGAAAAGCATGTTTATGAGATGTTATTGATATAATAGTTGCCCTGTATTCTTATGAACGATTTGTATACGAACGGTTTGTATGAAATGTTGTTTCTAAAAAGGAAAATGTTTTAGAGGAGGCTCAATGCTAATAGGGCATGTGAGTTTCCCCGGGACCCAGTACTTGGGCAACCCGCCTATAAAATGTTTTAGAGGAGGCTCAATGCTAATAAGGCATGTGAGTTTCCCCGGGACCCAGAACTTGGGCAACCCGCCTATAAAATGTCTTAGAGGAGGCTCAATGCTAGCAAGGCATGTGAGTTTCCCCGGGACCCAGTACTCAAGGACATGAGAAGGTACTTGGGCAGCCCGCCATATTCCTTTGTGCACATAGAGGTTATATGCTGGTGCGTTGAGTCTTGCTCCGCATCGAGCCTTATATGTTTTCGACGTTGGGATGTTGAGTTTTTCTCCACTTCAACTAAGGGAAAAGTACTGCACTTAAACTGTTTTCTTATGATTTGCTGAGAATCATGTATGAAGTGATAAGGCAATTAAGTTTGTTTTAACTAATGTATTTGAAGTGATTACATGTTTTATGTTTGATGTTGAACATAGTTTTACTACTGATGATTTCCGAACTAAAATGGTTTGTTAAAATTGTCACTCATTGGGCCTTTAGCTCATGTTTTCAATGTTTTCTTTCCCCTCCAGGTAGCAAGGACGTTTCTGGTGCTTTGCCTACTCCCACTCGCCCTGCTTAAGCTTCGAGACTCTGAATAATTAGACTTGTTGAAGTGTTAGTTGTATGTTAAACCTTAATTAGGTGGTATGTAGATATGTATATACAATTACCAGGGGTTGAACTATGGGTTGTGCAAGGACATGTAAAAGAGTTGAGAAAATTCGTTTTTGGCTTGTATATACTTTCCTATATGTTATGTTTAAAATGTCTTAGAATGTGGAGATTACATTGTGAACAGTTTAGAATGTGTGTAAAGGAATGGATGGTGTGCGTCACAAGAGGGGTGATGTATACTGTCCTCACGTCTACTTTCAGGTTGTGTAGGTAAGCTTGGGAGGGGGTGTGACAAGTTGGTATCAGAGCGAAAGAGTCTTGGGAATAGGACCATGCATTATAGTGTAGGAGCATGTAAATGTTTAACAAATAGTAACATGGTGTTATCATATAGGAAAACATGCCACCTCGAAGCAGGCGAGTAAGGCAATCAGCAACTGGAACTCCTCAGGCTACTGGAGATCGAGGGAATATGTCAGAGGGTGAGTCTAGTCATCCTCGAGTTGAAGTTAATGTTAAAGAACAGATATTTACCAGAATTGCAGAAAGATTAGCTGCAGGCATAGGATCAATACAATCAGATCCTGAAAAGAAGTATAGTATTGAAAGATTGAAGGCCTTAGGTGCTACTACTTTTGAAGGCACTGTAGACCCTGCTAAAGCAGAGTCATGGTTAAACTTACTGGAGAAATGTTATCGTGTAATGCGGTGCCCTGATGATAGGAAGGTGGAGTTAGCAGTAGTTTTGCTCCAAAAAAGGGCAGAAGATTGGTGGAAGATGGTAGAAAGCAGAAAAGGAGACATGGAAGGAATAGACTAGAATGAGTTTGAAAAGGCATTCCAAGAGAAATATTGTCCAAGGTCATTCCGAGATGCCAAAGGGGATGAGTTTTTAAGGTTGATACAAGGATCCATGTCAGTAGCAGAATATGAGAAGAAGTATACAGAGTTATCTAAATATGCCATGACAATTGTTGCAGATGAGCATGATAGATGCAAGAGATTCGAAGAAGGTTTACCGGAGGAGATACGTACTCCTGTAACTGCTAGTACTGAATGGACAGATTTCTCTAAACTCGTAGAGGTAGCTATGCGAGTTGAAAGGAGTTTGATGGAAAAGAGAATGGAGCGTGAAGCAGCAAGAGGTGGACGTGCAATTCCTTCCTTTAACACTACTCAGGGACAGTCTGGTAGGAGATTTGTACCAGGTGTAATTAGTGGAGGAAATTTCAAAGCCAGATCAAATGAACAAGGTAAAAGTACTTCCAAGAGTGGTTTGGAGGAGGTGCACGGAGACAAGGACCGAGGAATTTTAGTGGAAGGCTCTCAAAGTGGACAACCTGGTGAGTCCACAGCTAGTTCCATGAGGAAACCGTTATGTACTACCTGCGGGAAATACCATTGGGGACAATGTAAGAGCAATGAATGTTATCATTGTGGACAAAGAGGTCACTATAAACGAGAATGCCCCCAGTTGATGCAAGAAGTCAAAGCTGAACAGAGAACTGGTTCTATTATTGCTAATCAACCACAAAGACCTGCAGGAATTGTTGATGAAGGAACTAGTGGATCAAGACAAAAGGGAACTACAGGTCGACCTAAACAACAAGGGAAGGTCTTTGCTATGACTCAACAAGAAGCTGACGAGACTCCTAATGTGGTTACTGGTATAATTCCTATTTGTCATACTTCTGCTTATGTTTTGATAGATCCTGGTGCTACTCATTCTTTTGTTGCTAAAATGTTTACTGTAAATATAGATTCTGAATTAGAATCATTGTCTGAAGAACTATATATATATACTCCTGTTGGTGATGTGTTGGTGACTAATGGAATATATTGAGATTGTGTAGTTGAAATTATTGGTGTAACCATGACAGCCAACTTAATTCCTTTGAATATTCAAGAGTTTGATGTTATATTGGGAATGATTTCCTGTTTAAATATCGAGCTACCATAGATTGCTTCCAGAAGGAAGTTGTGTTTAAAGGAAGTGAGGGAACTGAAGTTACTTTTAGAGGAGACAGGAAAATACTGCCTACTTGTGTGATATCAGCAGTTAAGGCAAGGAAGTTTTTAAGCAAGGGTTGTTCAGTGTATCTTGCTTATGTGATTGATACCGAGGGTAGTAAGTTGAGACCAGAGGATATTCCAGTGGTTAGGGAATTCCAGGATGTGTTTACTGAGGAATTACCTAGTTTGCCGCCTGATAGAGAGAGAGAATTTTATATTGATCTGATTCCAAGAACCGCACCAATTTCACAAACTCCATATAGAATGGCACCAAAGGAATTGAAGGAATTGAAAGTACAGCTGCAGGAATTGATTGATAAGGGGTATGTATGACCCAGTGTGTCACCGTGGGGAGCACCTGTCTATTGAATGCGTCTTTATCAATAGACGAGTTAGGAGTTTTGTTTGCACATTTCCATTTTGAGACCCACTTTGATAGAGGGAATTGTGAATAAACAAATGGAAGACGATGTACTTAGGAAAATAATGGAAGAAGTGAATCTTAAGAAAAGGATGGACTTCGATGTAAGAACTGATGGAGCTTTAATGAAACAAGGAAGGGTATGCGTTCCTAATGATGCGTTACTGAAAAATGCCATTCTAGAGGAAGCTCATAGTTCTGCATATGCAATGCATCCTTGTAGTACAAAGATGTACAGGACGTTGAGGGAATATTATTGGTGGCCAGGTATGAAACGGGAAATTGCTGAATATGTAGCAAGATGTTTAATATGTCAGCAAGTTAAACCAGAAAGACAAAGACCTGGTGGAATTTTAAAACCGCTTCCTGTACCTGAGTGGAAATGGGAGCATATTACGATGAACTTCTTATTTGGTCTTCCTAAAACCCCAAATGGATATGATGGAATATGGGTGATAGTAGATAGACTTACTAAAACCGCACAATTCCTACCTGTTAAAGAGACTTTTACCTTGAATAAATTGGCCAAACTATATGTTGATAGAGTAGTAAGTCAGTATGGAGCTCCCGTATCTATTGTTTCTGATAGAGATCCAAGGTTTACATCTAAGTTTTGGCCGAGTTTGCAACAAGCGTTGGGAACTAAACTTAAGTTTAGTACAGCCTTCCATCCTCAAACAGATGGGCAATCAGAAAGAATGATTCAAACTTTAGAGGATATGTTGCATGCCTGTGCGTTGCAATTTAAAAGAAGCTGGGATACTCAGCTATCTTTAATGGAATTTGCCTATAATAACAGCTACCATTCTAGTATTGCAATGGCACCTGTCACACCCCCTCCCAAGTTACCTGCACAACCTGAAAGGAGATGTGAGGATAGTATACATCACCCCTCTTGTAACGCATACCATCCGTTCCCTCACACACATTCTGAACTATTCACCCTGTAATCTCCAGATTCCAAAACATATTAAACATCACACATGGAAGAGTATATACAAGCCAAAACAAAATTTTCTCAATTCTATTACATGTCCTTACACAACCCATAGTTCAACCTCTGGTAATTTTACAGACATATCTACATGCCACTTAATAAGTATAAAGGTTTAACATTCAACCAACACCTCAACAGGTCAAATTATTCAGAGTCTCGAAGCTTAAGCAGGGCGAGTGGGAGTAGGCAAAGCACCAGAAACGTCCTTGCTACCTGGGGAAAAAGAAAACATTGAAAACATGAGCTAAAGGCCTAGTGAGTGACAATTTTAACAAAGCCATTTTAGTTCGGAAATCACCAGTAGTAAAATTGTGTTCAACATCAAATATAAAACATGTAATCACTTCAAACCTTAGTTAAAACAAATTTAATTGTCCTTATCAAATCATACATGATTTTTGAAACAATCGTAAGGAAACAATTTAGATATAATATTTTTCCCTTAGTTGAAGCGGAGCAAAACTCAACACCCCAACGTCGAAAACATATAAGGCTCGATGCGGAGCAAGACTAAACGCACCATCATATAACCTCTATGTGCACATAGGAATATGGCGGGTTGCCCATGTACCTTCTCATGTCCTTGAGTACTGGGCTCGGGGAAGTTCACATGCTTATTAGCATTGAGCCTCCTCTAAAACATTTATAGGCGGGTTGCCCAAATGCTGGGTCCCGGGGAAGTTCACATGCTTATTAGCATTGAGCCTCCTCTAAAACATTTTCCTTTTTTAGAAACAACATTTCATACAAACCATTCGTATACAAATCGTTCATAAGAATACAGGGCAATTATTCAATCAATAACATCTCGTCAACATGCTTTTCAATAACTTTAAGAACATAATGTTTGTCTCATAAAGCATTTAATCAGAAATTCACATTTCATTGGAAAACTGAACTATTATGTTCAACAAAATCATTTTAAGGTAAAAGAAATGTCACTCACAACTCTTTCTAGGCCTTGAATGGATTATAATCCTTTCCTATCTCTTCTTGGCCTGAAATAAAGATTTTCCCTTGTTATACTTCTTTCTATTCACAAGAACATAAACAACAACTTATCATTTGCTCAATGTTTATAGCACATCATGCGGTTAAGCTTTCATTAGTTTATCCTCAAGTCTTAACTCTAAATTCTGTACTACAAGTTATCCCTTACCGTTATGCTATACCCTGATTTCCAAGAACAAGCCTTACGTGCAGCTCACTTGCTGTTATATCAATACTTGAGCCTTAGTTTCTCCTTAACAAAGCTGACTGTTACAGCTTGCTGTCTCTACTTAATCCCTGCTAAAAACACATTTCCAGCCCATATTAAGACTTCTTCTCTTCTACAAACTTGTAAAGAATTAAGTTCCACAGCTTACCTCAAAATTTTAGGGCTTAACTCTTGTTCTTCTCCAGTTATGCCAAAATTACTCCGCATTGCTCCGGATTGCACAACTGTTCTGTAGTTACTGCTTTTACCTAAAGATTCATGTGATTAACCTCAATTTCAGCTTAACCATCCTTCATAAGACTTGTTAGGAATTATGTTAACTTACTAACCTCAAAATTTCAGCCCTGAACTCGGCTTCCTTGAGTCGTTCTACTCCAAACAACAACCACTGTTCAGTCTGAGCGTCTATGATCAGTCCTCTGTTCCAGCTCGGATTTGAGCACCAAAACCGGTAGAATTTCGCCCAAAAACTATAAGCACACCTTCCTCTCCCTTCTCTGATGGTTTCTCCAAAAGATGGAACTGACTTAAGTTCTCGAAATGTCTGAAAATAATTAAACTCACCTATATATATACTGCCGACTTATCCCTCACAAGTCCAAGGTGATAATGCCGACTTACCCTTCACCGTAGGTTGGCGCTGGTTTTTTTTTTCCTTCGATGCAAGGCACTCATGCCTACGTTCTCCTCCAGCGTCTTTAGCAATTAATCATTCTCAGCGCATGGTGTTTTCGGCACCACCCACCTCCGACGCATACAACATCTTCATTCAAATCACCAGCTTCATCGCGTCAAGACCGTTCAGTCTTGGACGCAATGTGACTACAGCGCATGGTTATCTTTGATGCATGGTAACTTCAACGCATGGTTCAAGCATATTTCTTTCCCCGCCAATGATCCATTATTTTTCAATGCGGTGACTGCTTCAGCTCACACCCTTTGTGATTCAATCAATAACGCATGGTTTCTCAAATAATTCAATCTCCACTACATTCACCAATGCATGGTCTTTATTAACACTTAACCACAATTTGCTCTATTCCTCAGCTACTTTTCCTCCAGCAACGCATATCCTCAATCGCATGGCTCTCCCCAACACTTGGTTTAACAAGTCAGTGCTTACAGCACCTTATGAGGCGTTGTATGGCAGGCGATGCAGAACTCCCATATGTTGGGGTGAAGTAGGAGAGCGGAAATTGATAGGACCAGGATTAGTCCAAACTACATCTGAGAACGTGAAATTCATAAAAGAAAGATTAAAAACTGCACAAGATCGACAGAAGAGTTATGCTGATAAGAGATGTCGAGATTTAGAATTTGAAGTTGGTGACAAAGTTTTCTTGAAACTATCCCCTTGGAAAGGAATATTGAGATTTGGAAGAAAAGGAAAATTGAGTCCAAGATATATTGGACCTTATGAAATTTTGGAACGCATAGGACCTTCAGCCTACCGGCTAGCATTACCTATGGAGTTGTCTAAGGTACATGATGTATTTCATGTTTCTTTACTGAGGAAATATATTCCGGACCCCACTCATGTTTTAGAGGCTCAACCTATCCAAGTAAATGAAGATTTATCTTATGAAGAAGAACCTGTGCAAATTCTTGACTGCAAGGAAAAAGTATTGAGAACAAAAACTATACCGCTTGTTAAGGTTCTATGGAGAAATCATCAAATTGAAGAAGCAACATGGAAAAGTGAAGATCAAATGAAAGTTAAGTATCCTCACCTTTTCCTACATTGATCTTAGTTGAATTTCGAGGACAAAATTCTTAAAATGGGGGTAAGGAATTGTAAGCACTGACTTGTAAAACCAAGTGTTGGGGAGAGCAATGCGATTGAGGTTATGCGTTGCTAGAGGAAAAGTAGCCGAGAAGTACAGCAAAATTTTAGTTAAGTGGTGACCAAGACCATGCGTTGGTGAAAGTAGCGGGAAGCTGAATTATTTGAGGAACCATGCGTTGTTGATTGAATCAAGAAGGGTTGTGAGATGAAGTAGTCTGCACATCGAAGGATAAGTGATCATTGGCGGGGAAAGAAATATGCTTGAAACATGCCTTGAAGTCACCATGCGTCGAAGACAGCCATGCGTTGAAGTTACCATGCGTCGAAGATAGCCATGCGCTGAAGTCACATTGCATCCAAGACAGAACGGTCTTGACGAGACGAAGCTAGTGATGTGAATGAATATGTTGTATGCGTCGGAGGTAGGAGGCGCCGAGAACACTATGCGCTGAGAATGGTTACTTGCTGAAGACACTGGAGGAGAACATAGACATGAGTGCCTTGCGTCGAAGGAAAGACCAGCGCCAACCTACGGTGAGGGGTAAGTCGGCATTATCATCTTGGTACTTGTGAGGGATAAGTCGGCAGTATATATATAGGTGAATTTAATTATTTTCAGACATTTCGAGAACTTAAGTCAGTTCCATCTTTCAGAGAAACCACCAGAGAAGGAAGAGGAAGGTTTTCTTATAGTTTTTGGGCGAAATTCTACCTGTTTTGGTGCCAAAATCCGAACTAGAACAGGAGACGATTGCAGACGCACAGACTGAATAGTGGTTGTTGTTTGGAGTGGAACGACTCAAGGAATCCGAGTTTGGGGCTGAAATTTTGAGGTTAGTAAGTTAACATAATTCCTAACAAGTCTTATCAAGGATGGTTAAGCTGAAATTGAGGTTAATCACATGAATCTTTAGGTAAAAGCAGTAACTACAGAACTGCTATGCAATCCGGAGCAACGCGGAGTAATTTTGGCATAACTGGAGAACGAAAAAGAGTTAAGCCTTGAAATTTTGAGGTAAGCTGTGGAACTTAATTCTTTACAAGTTTGTAGAAGAGAAGAAGTCTTAATATGGGCTGGAAATGCGTTTTTAGCAGGGATTAAGCAGAGACAGCAAAGCTGTAACAGTCAGCTTTGTTAAGAAGAAGATAAAACTCAAATGTTGGTATAATAGCAAGAGTGAGCTGCAGGAAAAGTGTTTTTTGAATTGAAGTCTAACAGAAGGGTAAGCAGCAGCTAGTAGTAATAGCCTTAGTGTTTAAGGCTTGAGAATGAACTAATGGAATTTTGACCGCATGATAAACTATAGGCATTGTGCATATGTTGAGTTGTTGTATATATTAAAGTGAATGGAAAAGAAGTATAACAAGGGAAAATATTTGTTTCAGGCCAAGAGGAGATAGGAAAGGCTTATAATCCATTCAAGGCCTAGAAAGAATTGTGAGTGACACTTCTTTTACTTTTAAACAATTTTGTTGCACATGATAGTTCGGTTTTCCAATGAAATGTGATTTTGTGATTAAATGCTTTATGAGGCATACGTTATGTTCTTAAAGCTCTTGAATAGCATATTTATGAGATGTTATTGATATAATAATTGCCCTGTATTCTTAAGAACGATTTGTATACGAACGGTTTGTATGAAATGTTGTTTCTAAAAAGGAAAATGTTTTAGAGGAGGCTCAATGCTAATAGGGCATGTGAGTTTCCCCGGGACCCAGTACTTGGGCAACCCGCCTATAAAATGTTTTAGAGGAGGCTCAATGCTAATAAGGCATGTGAGTTTCGGGACCCAGAACTTGGGCAACCCGCCTATAAAATGTTTTAGAGGAGGCTCAATGCTAGCAAAGCATGTGAGTTTCCCCGGGACCCAGTACTCAAGGACATGAGAAGGTACTTGGGCAACCCGCCATATTCCTTTGTGCACATAGAGGTTATATGCTGGTGCGTTGAGTCTTGCTCCGCATCGAGCCTTATATGTTTTCAACGTTGGGGTGTTGAGTTTTTCTCCACTTCAACTAAGGGAAAAGTACTGCACTTAAACTGTTTTCTTATGATTTGCTGAGAATCATGTATGAAGTGATAAGGGCAATTAAGTTTGTTTTAACTAATGTATTTGAAGTGATTACATGTTTTATGTTTGATGTTGAACATAGTTTTACTACTGATGATTTCCGAACTAAAATGGTTTGTTAAAATTGTCACTCACTGGGCCTGTAGCTCATGTTTTCAATGTTTTCTTTCCCCTCCAGGTAGCAAGAACGTTCCTAATGCTTTGCATACTCCCACTTGCCCTGCTTAAGCTTCGAGATTCTGAATAATTCGACTTGTTGAAGTGTTAGTTGTATGTTAAACCTTAATTAGGTGGCATGTAGATATGTATGTACAATTACGAGGGGTTGAACTATGGGTTGTGCAAGGACATGTAAAAGAGTTGAGAAAATTCGTTTTTGGCTTGTATATACTTTCCTATATGTTATGTTTAAAATGTCTTAGAATGTGGAGATTACATTGTGAACAGTTTAGAATGTGTGTGAAGGAATGGATGGTGTGCGTCACAAGAGGGGTGATGTATACTGTCCTCACGCCTCCTTTCAGGTTGTGCAGGTAAGCTTGGGAGGGGGTGTGACATATATTCACAAGCCTTCACATTTCGTCCCTCGGTGTTTCACCTCTCAAGTGCTTTCTCATATTGTCCCTTAGCACTGAGTTCCATATTAATCCACTGCTCAAGTGCCTTCACACATGGTCCCTCAGCACCAAGCCATTATGTACTGGTTTTCCATATGCCTTCTCACAAGGTCCTTTGGCATTGGAATCCATCTCAATCAATTTCTCAGGTGCCTTCACTCATGGTCCCTCAGCACTATGTATCATATATCATATCCCCATAGGCCTTTATACATGGTCCTTCGGCCGTACAAGAGTTCATATAACATACTCGTTTTCACTTGCACAATGTTAAATATAACCCTTGGATGAAATAGAAAGTCACTCACGATTTGTCTTAGGCCTCGAGTGGATTATATGCTTTTCCGAGCTCTTCTTGGCTTGTAAAAACACATTTCTCACATTCGGTTTCCTTTGAACTCCTTTTTCATAATCATTAAGTATGCATATTCATAACTAGCGATACTCTATGTCACTAGCGAGACAACCAGCGAAATTCACACTACTGGGTACTGCACTAGCGAAACCGAAGTGAACTAGACTAGCGATATCACCTTGAGGAGCGATACCCAGCGAGACTTTAGTAAGAGTTGTGAGACGCAAAGCTTCTTTGCGTTATCAGGACACTCGTTCCGCTGCCCACTCTCCAGCTCCTTAGCGATACCACCGTCTAACGACACCTGATATCACTGCTTCCTTCCTTCCTTTCTAACTCTTTCTTTATCCTACTAAAAACCATATTACAGCCAAAATCAGAACTTCCTCTCTTCTACAATCTTGTAAAGTAGTGAGTTTCCTAGCTTACCTCAAAATTTCAAACCATAACTCGTCTTCGTTTGCGAGTTATTCCCAAATGATTTTGCCTGCCTTGACTTGTCTAACAATTCAACCCCGATTACTTCCTCCTAGAGATCAACACATTTTGGCTCCGATTTAGCGTAAACATCCTTCATGGAAGTTGCTAAGAATTAAATTAACTTACTAACCTCAAAATTTCAGTCCTAGCTTCAACTTCCTCAGCTCACTCTCCTTCAAATACCGATTGGTGTCCAGATTTATTAGCAACAATCAAGCTTCTAGTTCCAACTTCAAAGTCACCATGAAAATGATCTAGTCTCTACTTGAATTCGATATAAACACCTTTTTCCACCTCTCCTCGTTGTTCGTCTGCGAAATGAAGTCATTCTGAGTTGAAAAATTTGTCTAAAAGGGTTTAATTATTCGATGCACTTATTTATATGTCAATATAAATCACCAATTACCAGCTCTAACATCATCTTCCTTCTTGAATTAGCCAACGCAACCTTCCGCACATGGCTTCGGCAACGCATAACTTCAACTTACCATGCCACTAATTGTCCAACATCGAATAGCCGACTACTGCATGGCCCTCTCGGCCACTTTTCTATGCCCGATGCATACCATCCTTCAACGCATAGGCCATCTCAACGCATAGCAATGCCAACTTCTAACACATAGTAAAATTAGTAGCCTTCAACGCATACTTCCACTAACACCTATTGCACCCTCCTTCCCTCACATCTACTTCCAAGCCGAGCTGCCCTCTTCAAAGCATGCCTACCAGCGGCCACTCTTGTCAAGCTTTATACATATCCTTAATGCATGGTTACCCATCACATGCCAACACTTAACCATTTTTGCTCTCACACAACTCAGCCAATTTTCTTTACTCGCCTGTCCCATAGTTTCTTCTTACTTACCTTCTCTCGATAACAAGTACGAGCCTTACAATAGGTACCTTACTTGAGGTTCCAGGAAAAAATAAAGATGGAATGAGTACTAGACTTGACTTAGTTGAAATGAACCTTCGACCTGAATTAGCTCCTGTACGTAGGGGGAGTAAAATGTACATTCCTGCAGCGTGTTATACATTATCAAAAGAAGAAAAGTATCTAAAATAAAGGTTCCTCAAGATTATTCCTGTAATATTAGAAGTCTAGTCTCGTTAGAAGACTTGAAACTTAATGGCCTGAAATCACATGACTGTCATGTTTTAACGCAACAATTCCTTCCGATTCCATTACGTTCAGTGCTACCTAAGAATGTGAGGTATGCTATTACTAGATTATGTTTCTTCTTCAATGCAATATGCTCCTAAAGTGTGCGGGTACCAGAGTTAGATAAGTTGCAGGTTGATGTAGTTGTTACACTATGTCTACTTAAGAAGTATTTCCCACCTTCTTTCTTCACAATAATGTTGCATCTCACTGTTCACCTTGTAAGAGAAGTGAAACTTTGTGGGCCCATCTACCTACGATGAATGTATCCATTTGAACAGTATATAAAGGTGTTGAAAAGTTAAGTAAGAAATAGAAGTCGACCTAAAGGTTGCATTGCAGAAGCACACATATGTAAGGAGTCTGTTGAATTTTGTTATGAATTCCTATCTGGGTTAGATTCAGTTGGGCTTGGTTCATTCATGATACGAGAAGAAACACACGTTGATAGACCTTTATTAGTTGGATGTCATGTCAGACCCAATGTGTAGGAACTAAAGCAAGCACATCTCTATGTATTTGAGAACACAGAAGAAGTACAACCATATAGAATGTAAGTATATTACAATTCTCAAATCACCTACTTGTTGAATGTATTATCACCTAAAATCTAGTACATTTTGTAGACAACATCTGGAGTATTTGAAGGTCCAAAATCCAAGGAAAGCAAATAATGAAAAATGATTACAAAATGAACACAATCGATTGTTTGTTAGTTGGATACGCGATGAGGTATTTGATTTTCGTTCTCCATTTTTTGCTATATCCATTTAATATAGTCGCACACTGAATGAAGTGTCTGCCTGTAATAATAGGTGATGCAGGAAATACATGATAGAAAACCGATTTCTTCAACTGTGTGTTGGTTGACACATGGCCCCAACCCAAGATTGATGACATTTGAGGGTTATAGGATTAATAGGTGTAGTTATTGCACAAAATCTCGCGACAATGGTCGCACTATCCAAAATAGTGGGTTACATTAATTGCCACAACAATGCAAGTGTCCAGTGAGAAAGATAAGAATCCGATTATTTCAGACATGTCTTTTTATGGGGTTATCCAAGAAATATGGAAAATTAACTACAATACATTTAAGATTCCATTATTTAAGTGTGACTGGGTTGAAAATAAAAATGGAGTGCGAATTGACGATCTTGGATTTACATTGGTGAAACTCAATCATATAGGACATACTTTGGATCCATTCATCTTAGCCACTCAAGCAAAGCAAGTTTTTTATATAGAGGATCTTATTGATGCACAATGGTCAATTGTTATCACACCACCTCAAAAAGATTTTGTTGATACATGTTATGATGACGAGCTTGGAGATACTTCTTTGGACTGTACTTCAGTTTCAAAATGGACATCACCAACTGATATAGACAAAACTGAGATTTCATATGTAAGAGATGATTGTGAAGGAACATGGGTTGACACTTGAAAATTTATAAACTATGTACATCTAAATAACACGATTATTTTTAGTTCTTATTTGTTTTCCTTTAATGTTGATAGATTTTCTTTTTATCTCGTGGGTTATTGTTAATGGAAGAGGAGATCGCTCCAACGAATATGCTTCTTTAATTTTCAATATGAAATGTGTCAATTATTATTATTGGACATTTTATTTAATGTACTATTGTAATCAAATTATTACCTTTGACTTTGCAATCATATTTGTAAGAGCATATAGAACTTTGGAGTTTGAGTATTACATGAGATAGTTGGATGACCTTGCTCCGTCTATTAGATATGAGTTAGAAGATGTTGGCAAATCTAAATGGGCTATGGCATTGTGTGGAAGGAAAAGATATTCATTGATGGCAACAAACATATCTGAAAGCATGAATTCATTGTTGAAAGAAGCATGAAATGGTCTCCATGAATCGATTTGTAGTTTATTAAAAAATGGTTTTATGAACTTCGTAGTTGTTGGAGTTTCTAGCATTCTGAACTTTCCACATATGCAGAGGACATGATTAGATCAACCTTAAGGACAATAGGTCTTAAATATATCATATTTGTTATATGATTAATATTCAGATTTGTAGGTTACAATCATTGTTATCTTTTCGTAGGTATATTTTGTTAACCAACACAAATTTGAAGTTCATGATCGCACAAACTAATTTGTTGCCAACATTCTGAATTGTACTTGTTCATGTCGACGTTGGGACCTAGACATGATCCCGTGCTGGGCATGCATTGGTTTGATGTGCAAATTTTGCAAGTGTACGGGTCAAGTTATGATATAGTTAAAACTGCTTCAAAGGAGCAAATAAAAGTAATCGAGATATGGAAATTCTGCGTATTGTCCTTACGGAATTGGTTTGATTATTCTTTTAGCTATTTAGTGACCTTTCCAATTTTATTTAGGGGACTAAATTGTAATGACACTTAAGCTATACTAATCTAAAGGAGCAAATAAAAGTAATCGAGATATGGAAATTATCAACCAAGAGTCGTTTTAGGGAATAAATTTCATCAATGGTATTATTAAACACAATTGCTTCACTCTTGAAATAATTAACACAACACCTAGATCTAGAAGTCTTTGATCTGGATTGAATCTTTAAAAAACAATCTTTTCTTTTACTTAAACCCTAATTACTAATTTCTTGAAACAAGGTGATTAAGCAAAGAATTAAGAACCTTTGTCAACAATCTCTACCGTTATCCAACTACTTTCTATGTTTTCAAACGATAGTCTAACATGCATGATCTAATTTAAACATACTTTATCAAACATGATTTAAATGATAGAATCATTCAAATATTGATCAAACATTCAAAAACATTAAAAACCGTCATGCTAGAAAACATAAATGTAAATTAACATTCAAGAAGCAAAATGTTCAACAATATAAACCTAAGAATTCATCTATCCCTAAAACTATGAGAAATTTAACCTAACATGGCTTCCATAGATAAACCACATTAGAACAAAAAAATACATGGCTTCAATAACATATTGGTTCTTCTTTTCTTGTCCTTCCTCATCTTGGTTGTCATCTTTTCTTCGAATTATTGGTGGAGCATCAGTATAAACCCTACTTTCGTTTTTAAGTACTTAACAAAAGTTTATAATAGGTGGTGGACTTATTTGCTTTCACTTGTGTAAAGCGAAGAGGGAATTGAAGGAAAGTCGGGAATATTTTCGGTAAGTTGAATTTATATAAATCGAACTTGGAGTCTATTTTGACATATCA
This sequence comes from Citrullus colocynthis, assembly GCA_031780015.1. NCBI lineage: Eukaryota > Viridiplantae > Streptophyta > Magnoliopsida > Cucurbitales > Cucurbitaceae > Citrullus > Citrullus colocynthis. The sequence goes on from QLSR01000047.1 coordinate 1,930,426, forward strand.
ATTAAAATAAATAAAGACTGGAGAAGAATGCCACCGTCCAAACCAAGGTAGAAGGATGTAATTTAGAACTTTAATTATTATTGGTATTGCTATTATTGGAATATATTATATTGAATGGAAAAACACACTAAATATGTTGTGGAATTATGGATTAATGAGGATTTATTAAAGAAAAGGAGGTAAGAAAGAAGAGGAAAAGAAGGAAAAAAAAAGAAAAAGAAAAAGGAAAAAGAGGAAAGTGGAGACGGGTCGGTGTTAAGTTACTCATGAGTTACCGACATTTTTCACTATCCAAAATCCCAACCAACTCCATCTTTCATTTCAGCATTGAGGGTAGGAAGAAGAAGACGACTAGGGCTGATTGGTGTGGAATTTTGTAAGAAATCGTGGTGAAATTGAAGCAGAAACTGAAGGTTGTGCTGGTGTTCATGTAGTCTACGCAAAGTCTGGTGTTTGGTGAATATCGAACGAAAGAAATCAAGTTTCAAGCTGAAAATTTAAGGTTAGTAAATTAACCCAATTCTTAACGACTTTTGTGAAGTATAATTAAGCTGAATGTGAAGGAAAACAGGTTTAATTTTAGGTGGAAGTGACTGCTACGGATTCCTCGAGTGATCTGGAGCAGGACAAAGTAAATTAGGAATATCTGTTGAACGAAGAGGAGTTTGTCTCTGAAATTTTGAGGAGATTGTCTTTGACCCAACTAAGGTTGTTTTTGACGTTGAGTAGCGTTAAGCTTCGCTCCGCCTCAACTAAGGAAAGTATTTTAGTCATATGTTGAATTTTTATGGTTTACAAGAATGAAATGTACATGGTTTTAATAACATAATCGAGCATGATTTTCCTGGATGTAGAAATAACTATTTACTATTTTATCATTATCGTTATTTGAGCACAGTTTTGATTTATTCCTGAATTAAAGAAAGGTTTTCTTGAACTTGTCACTCACTTGGCAACTAGCTCATGTTTTCCTTTGTTTTTTTGTTTTTCCAGGTAGTGATCGAAACTGGGGTGCTTAGCCTGTGCAACAACTCGTATGGGCCTACCACCAGTGTCTAAGAATCTGGAACATTATAAATATTTGGTCTTAAATATGTGTTGTACATTTAAGGGTTAAAGTTGGAAGTTAGTGAACCTATGTAACTTTTAAGTTTGAATGTGAATCAATATTTTTGAGATAGCTTAACTCTGATCAAAGATTGATGTTCAATTACTGTATATGTATCTGCTTATTAGGTGGTTGGTCAGGGTATAAGGTTGACAGTAGATGCCATAAGAAAGTCAGTGTCTGCTGTCCTCACACTTTCTCCTAGGTTGAGAGGGTACTCGGAAGGGGGTGTGACAAGTTGGTATGAGAGCCAGGTTTTAGGAAAGGGAGATTGAATGTTGTGAGTTCAAAGTATGAGAGTTGCAATATAGTAGGTGTTGTTGTGCATGCAATGCTAAAGTACAAAACTTGTTACTGCGTTATTATAATTAAACTTCCTATACGTTTAACAGACTATGCGTTTTACTTATGCTTAATGTTATGCGTTTGTGATATGTCAAGTTTTCCTATCCTTTACCCAAGTATAAGCAAAGGACTAGGTTGTCTCGGTGAGTCCAAGGTTGAACATAGGGATTATGTTGATTCTATATTTAAGTGGATTGTATGCGTTGTAGTGGTAACCAAGAATACTTCGCGAGATGTGTGTTTCTAATCTAAAGAAAGCGATAACATGTACACTAAACTAAAATGTGGAAGATGAAAAGGCATGCGACACAGCAAAGTCAGCTAGGTGAATTTAATGAATGGGTAAAAATAGGGCTCGGGTTGGTTAACATCTAACATTAGAAACGCATGGTGATAGTCTATTCATCCTTGCAACTCTTCTCCCAGTTGTCAGCCGTTATGCGTTATATGTCTATAATGCATAGGAGAGTGTTGAGTGCCAAGGTTGTTCCTATGTCTAGGCAACACTGCTTAGCCTTGTCAATTGAGTTCCACAATACCCTTTCGAGCAGTCTGATTATTACCATTTATATCGATTAGCTAGATGGATATGAGCATCGGATTAAGATTACAATTGACAAGATCCAATAGTTATACTATGGTTCTTATTTAGATGCTAACACAACCCTTAATCCTTTTTAGATTAGTTCCTCATGGATTAATAGTAAAAAGCGGAAAGTGGAGAGAAACGAGTAGACATGGAAGAAATATAGATTGATGAACGGAATACAACTTTAGATAGCTCAATGTCTTGACACAAATCTAAAATCAAACTAGAAAAACAAGATAGAAAGCAGGAAAAGGGCGTCAATGTCTTGAGTCGCCGGAATGGAAGCATGAGGATTTGCTGTGAAGTGGTCAGGCGGAGGGAAGACTCTTCTCTCTCGAGCTATTCGTCTCCAGTTGTGTTCTGGAGAGAACTCTGCTGTCACTTGGGAATTCTTCCAAGAATGAACAATAACCTCTCATTTTGCAGGACTGCCCTTTTATAGATGTTGCGGTCACAATCAATGGCAGATCTGCTTGATTGGTGGCAAAATTGATATCATGCATCCATCTCGCCTAATTGCATAATTCTTGGGTCAATTTAGATCCACCACTTTAGCCACAGATTATGCATGTCAATCTTCCGACAATCTCTCAAGATTATGATCTGATTTTCCGCGCCTTGCGTCTTTTGTCATTATGTGTTCAAGGAGGAGTTTGGTGGATGTCAACGCGTCATAGGTTGCTAACGCACAGTCTTGCGTTAGGAGGTAGTCAACTCATTGTTTGCATTCCTGCGTTGAAACATGCGTTTTAGGCTAAAAAAGTGGTAAAATTATTATCTTCATAAAAATACAAGAATAGAACCCGTAGGAAGATTTATTAGTAGAATTTAGCTTAAACTACCGCATGCTTCTCTATTTAATCTCTATTTTTCTAAGCAAAAGGTTATAATAACTTGTATTTCTACAAGTCATCAGTAGGATTGCGGGCAATTATTGTTAGTAGACAGACGAGGTAGGCAAGCACACGCCGAAACTTCGTAAGCTACAAGAGGCTTAGGAAAGTTTGAGGGGAAATTCTGATGATCTTCTAACAGGTATGAGCTTGTAAAAATTAAACTTTTATTTGAATAATTCATTGATTAACTGATAATGTTCAAATCGCATGAGGAAGATCCCGAAACGAGAGTAGATATCGGGAGAATTCAAAGCCTATGAGACATAGTGTTTATGGGTACCATAGATATTACATATGCTAAAGGTTGGGTACTGGTTTAGGAAGATTTTCGATGTAGTCATTACCCAGGGTTCGCCATTGTTGATGATACTAGACATGTGTGAGCTCAGCAGGGCCGCATGTTCTTTGATGACATTGAACATGTGCGAGCTCAGCAAGGCTGCATGTTCTTTGATGACATTGGGCATGTGTGAGCTATGCTAGGCCATATGTTTAGTCTACTACAGTGTGGTAAACCTGGGTATGACTACATGATAAGGGTTATACTGAGTTTTCAGTATTGGAAAGAGAAATGAGTTTTGAGGTTGGATAGGTTATGATAGTTATAATTGATGGCTTAGTTATGTGCAAGTGGTATGGGTGAAACTTGCAGAAGAGGAATCATAATCCAGTGATTAGTTAGTATAGAGTGGGCTGATTCTAAAATTTAACTAAGGCTATGTAAGAGTAAAGGAAACTCTAGTTAAAAAGAAGAGATTGATGGATGTAATACCAAAGTAAGACATGGTTGTCAAATTTGTAGACAAAAGCTGTCAGGAAGAATATGACATAGTTCAGTCAATAGCTGAGGAGATTTTGAGTATTACGACGAGTATAATATATGTTGGCCTTAAGAGTATCTATGTCTTATTAACTCAGAAGCAATGTATTTATTTATTCTTGATGTTCTGCTAAATTGGTAAGTAAGAGGGGAGTCAGGAATTGGTACTCGTTGGCGCTTATACTCGTTAGTAAAGGGTGGTTAATTGATTTATGAGCTTTGCATTCATTGTCTTTTGTGTGTTTACTGTGTATGTGAATAAGGGTTTAAAGCCTTTGCCTGAGGCCTTGTTAGTATATACTCATGTTCGTGGATCAGTAACTATAGAGGATGCTTGTTATGATTGCGAGTTGGTGATTGATAATGTGGTGTTATTAGTTGATGTGTTACCTTTGTATCTGATGGAGTTTGATATTAATCTGGGCATGGACTTCCTGTCGAAGTATCATGTTAATGTTGATTGCTTGAAGAAGGAAGTAAGGTTTGTGAAGTGTACTTGGCACATGTAATTGAAGTGAAAATGGAAAAGTTGAAACCCGAATATGTGCCAGTAGTACAAGAGTATCTAAATGTCTTTTCGGAGGAGTTATCTATTTGCCACCTGATAGAAAGGTGGAGTTTACTATGGACTTAATACCTTGTACAACACCTATTTCTTAGGCACCATATCGGATGGCACCTGCAGAATTGAAGGTGCAAATATTTGACCGAGTGTATCTCCATGGGGTGCACCAGCTCTGTTTGATAAGAAGAAAGATGGCACAATGAGGTTATGTATTGATTACCGTCAGTTAAATAAGGTAACAATACGTAACAAATACCCTTGCCTCGTATAGATGATCTATTTGACCAACTTAGGGGAGCTTCAGTGTTCTTAAAGATAGACATGAGGTCACGGTATCATCAGCTGAAAGTTAGAGAATCGGACATGCCTAAGACGACTTTCAGAATGAGGTATGGACATAATGAATTTTTGGTGATGCCATTTGGTTTGATGAATGCACCAGCAGTATTTATGGATCTGATGAACAGAATTTTCCATCCTTACCTGGACCAGTTTGTCATTATGTTCATTGATGACATACTGGTGTATTTTGGAGACAGAGGAAAACATGCTGAACATCTTAGGATTGTTTTGCAGACCTTGAGAGAAAAGAAGTTGTATGCTAAATTCAGTAAATGTAAGTTTTGGTTAGTTCGGGTCGTGTTTTTAGGTCATGTGGTGTCAGCTGCCAGAGTCAGTGTAGATCCCCGAAAGACTGAGGCTATAGTCAGGTGAAAATGACCTAAGACCGTGACTGAGGCACGTAGTTTCCTAGGTTTAGCAGGATACTACAGGAGATTCGTTCAGGGGTTCTCCAAGATAGCTTTACCACTCACTAGTTTGACCAAGAAGAATACTATGTTTGAGTGGAATGAAAGGTTTAAGTGACTGCACCTATTTTAGCACTACCAGAGTCGGGTAAGAAGTTTGAAGTTTACTGTGATGCTTCTCGCCAGGGATTAGGTTGTGTGTTGATGCAGAATGGTAAGGTAATAGCTAATGCTTCTAGGTAGCTGAGACCTCGTGAGAGTAACTACCCTACCCATGAATTGGAGTTGGCTGTAGTTGTTTTAGCACTGAAAATATGGCGACATTACTTGTTTAGGAAAGTGCCATAGTTATACAGATCCTAAGAGTTTGGAATATATCTTTGATCAGAAGGAACTTAACATGAGACAAAGGATGTGGTTGGAACTGATCAAGGATTATGACTGCACTACTGAATATTACCCAGGAAAAGCAAATGTTGTAGTTGATGATTTAAGTAGGAAGTCCAAAGGCGATATAAGTTCTTTAAATGTTGTAGGTGTTGCTTTACTCAAGGAACTCAGGAATAGTGCTGCTAGTCTAAGGGTGACTGATAAGGAGACGTTGATAGCACATTTCTAGTTGAGGCCCAAGCTAGTTGATGAGGTGGTAAGAAAGCAGCGAGAAGATCCTGTGATTAAGGAACTAATAGAAGAAGTAAAAGCTCAGCAAAGATTGGACTATAAGCTTAGAGCTGATAGTGCATTGTTAAAAATATTGTAGGATTTATTTACCAAAGAACGTGGAAGTCAAACAAGCGATTCTTGATGAGGCACATAGCTCAGCTTCTGTTATGATTCTGGTGGTACCAAGATGTATAAAACGTTATGGGGTTTCTATTGGTGGCCAGGTGTCACACCCCCTCCCAGACTACTCTACCCAACCCGAGAAGAGATGTGAAGATAGCATACATCACCCCTTTTGTGATTTATACCATCCACTAACACATTTGTCCTATACTGTTCACAACATACATATTGCTCCTTAATATATTTCAACCATAACATATAGGGAATTATATACATAACGATAATTCAGAATACAACTCTTCCATAAAGTCCTTATACAAAATCATGTTTCAACTCCCAATAAATGTACAACTAGGTTTACATGCCACCTATGTAAGGTTTTACATACAAGCAACTTTGCAAAAAAGGACAATTTTCTGGAAACTCAAAGCTTAAGCAGGACAAGTTGGAGTAGGCAATGCACCAAGAACGTCCTTGCTACCTGGGAGGAAAAGAAAACATGGAAAGCGTGAGCTAAAAGCCCCGTGAGGACTAATTTTGTAAAACCATCTTTTGTTCAAAAACAAACATGTTAAAATCATAATAACACCATATATGTAAACGTGATTCAACTAATCATTTCTGTAAAATCATAATTTTCAACAACGTAAACAAATCACATATGTTCATGCCAAAATGATCGTACACGAAAATTAGTTTGTTCTCAAAACTTTCCCTTAGTCAGGGCGGAGCAAGACTCAACGCACCCGACGTCGAAAACATCCTTAGTTGAGGCGGAGTAAAACTCAACGTCGATAACAACCTTAGTTGGGGTGGAGCAAGACTCAACACACCCAACGTCACAACCTCTATGTGCACATAGGAATACCGCGGGTTGCCCAAGTACCTTCTACGAGTCCTTCAGTACTGGGTCCCGGGGAAACTCACATGCCTTCTCATGTCCTTTAGCATTGAGCCTCCTTTAAAGCATTTAAGAAACCACTATTACACGTAAATAGTTCACATGAAAATCTTTCATGAAAATCAGATATATCACGATAAACAACATTTCAAAACATGCCATTCAAACATCTTATAGAAAACGGATAAAACATGCCTTGTGAACAATATCATCAAACATCATGCTTTTCAAGAAAACAGTTCATCTCAAGCCATATCTCATAAGAAAAACCAAACTAAACATTTTTAATAAATTTCGTTTTCAAAGAAAGAAAAGTGTCACTCACAACTTGTCCTTAGGCCCTAAGCGGATTATATGCCTTTTCGAGCTCTTCTTGGCCTATAAATACACATTCCTCACGTTACACTTTCCATAAACTTCATTTACATGATCATTAAATGTGCATACTTAAACTCTAATCATGATTCACCACTGAGACTCCTTTTCTTTTCTAAAATAAACATAATAAGCGAGATTCTACGTCACTAGCGAGATTACCAACGAGATTTCACCTTACTAGCGAGATTACTAACGAAATTACACAACAGGTACACGGCACTAGCGACACCAGAATAACCGAAACTAGCGAGATTACCTGAGGAGCGACACCGAGCGAGAGTCAGTGAGATTTGTGAGACAAAAACCTCCTTTGCACGACCAGCAAGATTCGTATCGCTACTCACGCTCCAATTCCTCAGTGATACCCGCTTCTTAGCGACACCCGACAGCAGAGTTTCCTCCTTTTCTTTTTTTTCTCACTTTTATCAGTTCAAAGTCATATTTCCAGCCAGATTTAGAACTTCTTTCCTTCTACAAACTTGTAGAAAAACATATTTTCTAGCTTACCTCAAATTTTCGTGGCTTAACTTGTTCTGGTTTGTCAGATATTGCAAGTATTTTTCGTGCTACTCCAGATTGCATAGAAATTTTGTATCAGTAACTTCCAGCTAAATGTTTACATGTTTTTATTCCATTTCAACTCAGGCATCCTTCATAAAAGTTGTTGAAAATTGAGTTAACTTGCTAACCTTAAAATTTCAGCCCAAAATTCAGTCTCTTCAGCTCGATATTTACCAAATACCAAATCTGGTTCGAACTGTGAGACAGCAGATGAAGCTTCTATTTCAGCTTCAGTTTTACCATGAAACCGTCCAAAACCTTGCACGAATTTACCCTAGAACTCTTCTTCAACCTCTCCATGACGTGTAGCTGAAAGGTAGCATAGAAATGAGTTTGGAAATGAAGAGAAATGAGTCGGCAAAATTTTCCTTTAAAAAAAAAAAACTACAACCGACTTCTCCATCCTTATCTTCTCTTCTTCTTTTTTTTCTTTTTCCTTCTCTTTTCTTTTTTTTTTTTCTAATTTCTTTTTTGTCTTCTTTCCCTTTTGGTTTCTTCCTCCTTTTCTTTTTTAATTTACAATATGAGATTATTAATACTAATTCGCTTAAAGCTTTTGAACGTGCTTACAAATTAGGTGCTTACAATTTATTACCCCCTTTTTTAAAATTTCGTCCTCAAAATTTAGATTAAGTCACTCCGTAAAGATATGAGGATATTTGATCTTCATTTGATCTTCACTTTCCCACGTTGCCTCTTTCGCTTTGTGATTTCTCCACAAAACTTTAACAAGCGGTATCGTTTTTGTTCTCAGAACTTGTTCCTTCCGATCAAGAATTTGCACAGGTTCCTCTTTATAAGATAAATCTTCATTTACCTGAATAGGTTGAGCTTTCAAAATATGTGTAGGATATGGAATGTACTTTCTTAGTAGAGAAACATGAAATACATCATGTATTTTAGACAATTCCATTGGTAACGCCAACCGATAAGCCGACGGTCCTATGAGTTCCAAAATCTCATAAGGCCCAATATATTTCGGACTCAACTTCCCTTTCCTTCCGTATCTCAAAATTCCTTTCCATGGAGATAACTTCAAGAAGACTTTATCACCAACTTCAAATTCTAAATCTCAACGCCTTTGATCAGCGTAGCTTTTCTGTCGATCCTGTGCAGTCTTTAACCTTTCTCTTATGAATTTTACGTTTTCTAACGTAGTTTGGACTAACTCTGGTCCCATTAATTTCCTTTCTCCTACTTCACCCCAACATATAGGAGTTCTGCAACGTCTGCCATACAATGCCTCATAGGGTGCCATTCCAATACTAGAATGGTAATTATTATTAAACGCGAACTCCATCAAAGATAGATGAGTATCCCAGCTTCCTTTAAATTGCAATACACAAGCACGCAACATATCCTCTAGAGTCTGAATCATTCTTTCTGATTGTCCATCAATTTGAGGATGAAAGGCTATACTAAACTTAAGTTTAGTTCCCAATGCTTGCTGTAAACTCAGCCAGAACTTAGATGTAAACCTCAAATCTCTATCAAGAATAATAGACACAAGAGCTCCATATTGACTTACTATCCTGTCAACATACAATTTGGCCAGTTTATCTAAAGTAAAAATCACTTTAACTGGCAAGAATCGTTCAGTTTTAGTAAATCTGTCAACTATCACCCATATCCCATCATAACCATTTGGAGTTTTGGGAAGACCAAATAAGAAGTCCATAGTGATATGTTCCCATTTCCACTCAGGTAGGGGAAATGATTTTAAAAGTCCACCAGGTCTTTGTCTTTCTGGCTTAACCTGCTGACAAATAAAACATTTTGCCACACATTCTGCGATTTCCCGTTTCATTCCTGGCCACCAATAATATTCTCTCAAAGTCCGTACATCTTTGTACTACCTGGATGCATCGCATATGCAGAACTATGAGCTTCCTCTAGAATAGCATTTTTCAATGTCAAGTCATTTGGGACACACAATCTTCCTTGTTTTATAAAGTTCCATCGTTTCTTATATCAAAATCCGTTCTTTGGTTGAGATTCACCTCTTCTACTATCTTCTTGAGTATAGAGTCTTCCATTTGTTTGCTAACAATCTCACTCATCAAGGTAGGTCTTTGGAAGTGTGCAAGCAAACCTCCCAGCTTGTCTACCGATAAAGATGCATTTGAACTCTTTAACTCCTTTGTCAATTCCGCATTAATAGTATTCAATGAAGTCTTGGTTTGTCTCGACTTCCTACTCAACGCGTCAGCTACAACATTTGCTTTCCCTGGATGATAATTTATAGTGCAATCGTAATCCTTGATCAGTTCCAACCATCTCCTTTGTCTCATGTTAAGTTCTTTCTGATCAAAGATATATTTCAAACTTTTGTGATCCGTATAAATATGGCACTTCTCTCCAAATAAATAATGCCGCCACATCTTTAATGCCAACACCATCGCTTCCAGTTCTAAGTTATGGGTAGGGTAATTAACTTCATGTGGCCTCAACTGCCTAGAGGCATAAGCTATAACTTTACCTTCTTGCATCAGTACACAACCTAACCCTTGACTAGAGGCATCACAATACGCCTTGAACTCTTTTCCTGTCTCTGGAAGTGCTAAAATAGATGCTGTCACAAGTCTCTTCTTTAACTCTTGGAAACTTTGCTCACATTCTTCGTTCCATACAAATTTAGTTCCTTTCTTAGTCAAACGAGTCAGTGGTAATGCTATCTTGGAAAAATCCTGTACAAATCGTCGATAATAACCAGCGAGTCCTAGAAAACTACGAACCTCTGTTACTGTCCTTGGCTGTTCCCATCTGGTAATTGCCTCGGCCATTTGAGGATCTACTCCAACTCCTGCAGCAGTAACAATATGTCCCAGAAACATTACTCGTTCCAGCCAAAACTCGCATTTGCTGAATTTTGCATACAATCTCTTTTCTCTCAAAGTCTGTAATACAATTCTAAGATGTCTTGCATGTTCTTCCTTGCTTCTAGAATACACTAGAATATGATCAATAAATACAATCACAAACTGATCCAAGTAAGGATGGAAAATCTTATTCATCAAGTCCATAAACATTGCTAAGGCATTTGTCAGGCCAAAAGGCATTACGAGGAATTCATAATGTGCATACCTTGTTCTAAAAGCTGTCTTCGGTACATCTGTCTCTCAAAAACTTTTTGAAATGTCAACCCCCTCATTCACCCAAAGAACAACTTCCAAATAGCCAGACTCCACTATAAGATTTGACAAATAGAGTGATGAACACCTTTAAGCCCATAGCAAATGGTCATTCCTTCCACCGATGAATAAGTTTCAGATTAGCAAGATTGGGTTCTTTGAGACCATCAGAATGCGGCCTTTATGGTCTCAGAGACCCAACCTAGTCCCATCGAAGCTTTGAGCAGCATTAGTGTTCAATTTCATAAAGGACACTATAGTAGGATGTGATGTGCGAAAATCGCAAATGCATGAGTCAAGTTATATTATAAAATGATTTAAGTCCGAGTATCGTATCCAGTAGGGACTAAACTTGATATATTCACATATCTTTTAAGAATTGAGTTGAGTTTATCTAAGGAACTGAAGTCGAGTTTGGATTTTTTATTTTGAAAACAAAAAAATAAAAGCAATTGAAAATTGAAGAAAGAAGAATATTCTAGGGTGTTAATGTCATTAATTACTTCATTAAGTCATGCTTTAGGTTTTCATGGACTTATGTGCAAAAAATATGTTTAAGTCTAGAAACTAATATCCGGATTCTTTTCCCTAAAAAAACCCTTTCTTCTATAAACTAATTTCTTGAAACAAAATTAAGAGGCACAACATTAAGAATAGTCATAATCAACTTTCTCTAATAACCTAGTTATTTTTATGAAAGATTAGTTGAGATTCAATGTCATAGATCCAATTTAACATACAAGCACGCAATCATACATTTAACTTGATAATTATTGATGATCAATCAATAAAGAATAAAGTGGAATAACATTAAAAAACATATCATTCAACAACATCTATGAAAAACACTAAATCATTAACTTAAATTCATAATTAAATCATCCAACACTCTAAAACTATAAGTTTAGCCACGCATAGCCATCAAATACATACTTTCACTTGAGTTCTCAAGCATAAAAGTAAAAGGGAAAGAGAAACTTAGGAAAAACTCTCGATTTGCTTCTCGACGTTGAATTCCTTCAATCTCCCTTTGGTCGGCACCTCGGGATCTCAAACGATCTTCAACTCTTCTCCAATACTGATAGCACCATAAAAGTGCTATTTTTCCTAGCTTAATTCGGGCTCGTTTGTGAATTTTGTATTTATTATGCTATTTTATAGTGATTTAAGCCAATCATGCACCTCGGGACATTACGAGCCATTTGGGGTTGATTTGGAGCTATCGGAAGCGAAAACGGGCACCGGAGCTCAAGGACGTGAAAATTACAAAAATACCTCTAGAGCAAGCGAAGAGCATAGCGTAGCTGCGTTATGTTTTGCGCTAAAAAACTGAGAACTAAAATGGTGAGAGCGCAATAATGTTCCCCTAGAGTGCAGTTGCGGTCCGAAAATTGATGGACAAGCAATGCCCGTATTTTCCACTCTTAAGCATGAGGTGGTTGAATTTGGAGAAGTCACTTATAAAAATTACTTTTATTGGAGATTTTGATCAAGTTTAAACTTTTGAAAAAACAAATTTACAGAAGACAGTTAGGGGGAACGAAAGAATAAGAAGAAGAATTTGAAGGAAAAAAGAAAAATAATAAAAAGATGAGATGGGACTTTGCTTGGAGCTTGATGCAAGATTAAAAGGATAACTCTACTCACCGCTCACACTCTTATATGAAGGATTGAATTTGGTAAGTGATTTCAAACTTAAAGAAAGAGAATTTGGAAAATTATGAAATTTAGAAAAGGGTTATATTTGGTAGGTTTTCTTCCTAAGCAACAAAAATTCTTTTGAAAGAAATTAAAGTTCCAAAGACAGTAAAGATTAAGAGATATGGTGCTTGTTTTTGTGGAATAATCCATAGATTTTAAGTTCTAATGGAATTTTAAGTTCATGTTGAATTGGGAAAAAAAAAAAAAAAGTTTATATAAATGAGAAATTAATTTCTGGGAATGTTTTTTATAATCTAATTTAAGCGGTTATTGGAATATCAAGATTGACGAACTTGGATCTTTAAACGACTCAAAGCATGATTGATAATAATTAGGCCAGACAGAGATGGAAGTGGCCTACAAACCCGTAGGAGCTTGTCATTGACTGTGACTGACAAATGCTTTTAAAAAATAAATTCTTATGGTTACTTGTTATGATTTCTTATGAAAATGAACTATTTAGCCGTCATGCTAGGATTCGAGCCTGGTTTATTATCTTAGGCACTTATTGCTTGATTTTGGGAATATGATGCTTTCACAAGGAATGATTTTATGTTGTGAAATAAATGTGAATTTGCTGAAGTATGAATGTTGTTTATGAACTTTAAAACTTTTGAAAGAATGTTTCAAACCTTTAAGGTTTGTACTCTAGTTATGTTTACTCTACTGTGTGAAAGTATTTTGTAGCGATACAGGTTTTTTGAGGATTCCTAATACTGAAGGATAGAAGGGAAGTCCAGTAGTATAGGTCTTTTGGGACCCAGCTTGCACATATATAGGCTTCAGGCCATGTGTTTGGAGTGTTGAGCCATTTAGGGGCATTCTGCATGCATGTAAGAAAAGTGTTGATACTGAATTTATCGAGTTTTCTCTACATCAGCTAAGGCTAACAATGTTGAGTGTATTGAACTCACTCTACCTTAGCTAAGGATATGGATACAAGTTCTTAGGAAATAATTTTACTATAGATCCATGGTTTACTAAACCTATTGTTTTGCTTATGATGTTATGAGTCTATAAATGTTTATAAATATAACTATTTCAGAATTGTCACTTACTGGGCTTTTCAACTCACTCTTTTATTTGTTTTTCCTTTTTCAGTTAGCGAAAGAGTTCCCAGTGACTAGCCTACACAAGCCTCGTCTGTCACTGCATCACATTATCTTCTAGCTTAAGTTCCTGGCATGTATATAGTTTTGGTCCAAATCTGGCTTGTTAACATACTAAGCTTGGGTGGAGACGTTTTACTCGGTTGTGCATATTAACTCCTTGCAAGTCTGCAAATAGTGGTTCATTGGAATATCTGCATATTAGTGTTTATGGTTGGGGGAGTTAATGAATGGTTGAGTAAGACATGTTGTGACCGTGTATATATAAATATATTTGTTGAGTTATCAAGTTATACAGGAGCAGAGAGCAGTATACTTCATGAAAAGGTTGATGTTTACTGTCTTCACATCTTTTCCTAGATTAAGAAGGTAATCTGATAAGGGGTATGACATTTTCAAAATTTCAATTTTATCCTCTATTGATAGCAAAAAGAGATGATACATTTCTCCCCTGCAAACTTTGTGGCACATTAAATGATTTTTGTCTCCCTTTAGGAAGCCAAAGGTCGCTAGATATCTAAATAAATTGGCCATTGAGAGCTAATTTTTACTGCAAAAATACTCCTTTTGCTGTAACGTTAATTTGTGGTTTTAACAATTATAAATGCACAAACTATATCACTTATAAATCAATACAATATCAAATAGTACTTGGAGTATTTCAAGGCAATTCCTGACGGACTAAAACTTTTTACAAAGCTTTCTTCAATGTTGTGTAAAAATGGTTTATAAATATTTGTGTTTGAAATTTAATGCTACTACTTTGAAGGCAGTAAATGTAAATTGCAATAAAAATGGTAATATGAGAAAATCTAATAAAAAAAATATTCGTAAATAATTCAGTTAATAAATGTGCAGACTTGACTATTTGACTTCTTGTACTTTCACGACTACAACATTATTCTGAATATTCTTCAAATCAAAATGCGTTCTTTAAGCGAGTAAACATGTTATATCCATCTTCTAATGCAAACATCAAACTTGTTGGAGTTCATATATGCCAATTCAATGCATTTACTATTGTTTCTCTATAGCTTATGAATGTCCTTATTATCCCTAATAAAAACTTAGTGTATTATATCTCACCCTCAATTGCTTTAAATATTTCCACACACTTACTTTTTCGAAAAGTTCATGTGCTACTGTTTTACCTTGATTAGTTAGATGGAGAAAAACACTTTTTAAGATAAAGAACTTTTAAAGCAAAAAAGATACAAATTGGATTCAAAGAAACATTCGATGAATACTTACAACATAGGGATTATATCCAAGTCTTACACTAGATAATTAGTTACACATAATCATGTTGCAGTATCAACAATCAGACAAAAGAATAATAAACAATAGATGATAGAAAACTCAATGTATGGATGGTCAAATTATTGATGTTGTAGCTTTTAACTTCGATTAGGAGATTCGTTGAAGATCGACAAATAATTCTTCACGGAGTTTCTCCTTATCTCTAAAATTTTCGAATCTCCTCTCTTTTTCCATTGGGTGAAAACTGTTATGCAAAAATATGGGGGACTCACTTGTTAGTCAATTATGCTTCTACAGTTCTCGATTCTGCAAACTTTTACAAACTAATGTGATAGCAACACCCCTTATCCTTACAACATTCAATGTTTAGAGAACTTTTCAGAATTTTGCAGTTTCAAGTGATTTGACCCACCCAGATTAATTTGACAATGCTTTAGGATAATGTAGGTTCAAGGTATAAGAATGCTACAACATGTTGATGACTTCACAACTTCAAGCACTTCTGCCACCTTCAGTTGATTTGACGTGTTTAGATGCTCAGTTGTCTAGGTGGCGTGTCAAGATAAGGTGAGCCCATATGTTGGTTCAGAGTATGAAGACATTCCCACATTCTATTATTCGCACAATGCTGCAGCAATATTTTCTACAAATCTGTGAATTTTACTTGTTTAACAACTTTGTATAGATTCTTACAGTATGCTTTTTTATTTATTTATTTATTTATTTATTTATTGTACCTTGTATTTCCATTCTTATATATTTCTAATGGGATCTAAATGTTTGTTTGTCTCAAAAGATGCTACATGGTCAACAAAGATTTTATGATATATAGGCATTAAAAACTGACTTTTCATAAGAAATCAGTCCTTATCCACTTTCTGCTTGAACCCTTTCACAAATAGCAATCTTCCCCATAGTATGCTTCTCTATGCATAGGAGGGATTGTGACCTACACTTGCATTCAGAAAACTTCTAGTTTTTGGGAGCACTTGAGTAAGTAAACTATTAGGCCACATGAAAATTTTCCAGCTTTGTTTTGTTAGCATCGTGATTGAAATTATTAAGACCGCGAAATCGAAGCCTTCTTCCTCCCTCCTATTTGGCTGCGCCAATGAATTTTAACTTTATCGTTAGAAGACCCCACCAAAATGTTACAAAGCTTTAGTAGATCTTGTCACATCTTGTCACAAAAACCTTTAGGCAATACAAAACAATTCATCGTGTACATAAGGATAGCTTGAGCCACCATCTTGATTAAGAGTTATTTACCACCCATAGAGAAAAACTATTCCTTCCAATCTTGAAAGACCTTGCACACACGATCCTTTAGAGATCTGAACACTGGCACTTGTTTTTAGAAATTTGTGAAGGGAGACCTAAATATTGTCTCGAGGAGTGAGTGTATTGAATCCCAAGACCATCACGTATATTTTGAATCATCTTATTCTTGGTGTTCTTAGACTTACAGAAATTGATGGTCTAACTTGAGGACTTCTCATACATCTCCGGTACTTCTTTGATCACCTTCCAATTCCTCTCCTCCGCTCAAAAGAAGAGAAGATTATCATCTGGAAAAAAAATTAATAAAATAAAATAAATAAAAGAGTAAGAAACATGCAGTTCGTTCCTTCTCTTGGGGAAGAGTTGAAAGGCCTTCCATGCATATTAGAAAAAATACGGATATAGCGGATCTCCCTGACCCAAACCCCTAGAAAGTTAGAAAGTTTGCATTGTCTCATACTGAATTTTTAAAACCATAGTGTTATGTCTAAATAAAACTGTAGTGTGTGTATACTGAATTTTGTAGTAGTGAATGGTGATATATTCATAAAATTACGTATCCGATAGAGATAATGGGGTAAGATCTCTTTTCCAAAATTCGATGATATATCTTTTCATAGAAATAATCTTCCTAGCTCAAGAAAATCGTGGATATTCTGCCAATTTAGTTAGAAATATCGCCTAAGTTATTGTGGATATTTCACGGACATGTTGTTTGGATATATCTATATGTTGTTCTTTTTCTTTTTCTTTTTCCGATATCAAGCTTTTTTAATGTACTACCTTCTCAAAATTTCAAAATTTCTTAATTTTCAATCCAAAACTTTCTTTTCCAAAAAATTTAAATTTGAAAAAAACCACAAAAAGAATCTATATTAATTTTTAACTTCAATGGATTAGTTTGGATAGTCAATATTGACACACAGAAACTATATTAATTATTAACCTCATCGGATTAGTTTGGATATGTCGATAGGACAATATGTCTATAACAATAGTTGACTATCTCATCGTAATTATAGTCATTTAAGTGATTATGGTCATTCCTATGGTAATTATAGTGATGAGTTTAACACATTGATCTGTACATAAGAACCACAATTTCCTCGTGAAGGTGATGAAGACTCAGACTCAAAGCCTCAATATTATCCACGCGTTTTAGAGCATCCTCATTTTGATCGAACATAGTTTGATCCAAAGTATACTCCTATTAGTAGGATCAACATTGATTGAGACTCATGAATGGCATATATACATTCAATTACGTTAGAAATTTTAATCATACTTGAACTTGGGAGCTATATTGTCCTGATCAAATAGATTTAGATTTAAAAAATTTGTAGATATAGTAAAATTTAGATCAACTGTCGAAGTCTATTAATGATAGATTATATGGCTAATAGGATTCTATCGTTGATAAATTTTGCTATGTTTGCAACTACAAAAGTGAATTGGCAAAATTTTAGACAAAAATTTGAGGCAAGCAAAAATTTTCCTAACATAATAGGAAGTTGGAAGGATAATTAGAAACTAATAGGGGTAGTTGTAAATATAGCATTTAGACTCAAAGTATTAGCAAATATAGCACAATGTAAAAAAAAAAAAAAAATGTAAATATAGTAAAATTTAGATTTGGCTCTCATGATCTATGAGTGGTAAACCATATCGCTTATAGGAGATAGATTATGCTATATTTAAAATTATTTAAAATGTTATATACTTTATTAGTGTTAAAAGTGCTACCCATTGCAATTACATGAGCCGTTGCAAATATAGCAATTAGGTCTTACTACAAGAAATTATGGTTTTCTCGACGAAATTTTTTCCGACGCAAAAAAATTCGTCGGGAAAAGTAGCCTTTCCCGATGGTTTATTTGGCATCAGGAAAAAATAGCTTTGTTGACCCTTTTTCTTTATTTCGTCGAGAAAACTATGCCTATCCCGACGAACTTTAGTGAGCGTCGGGAGAGACTAGTTCTCCCGACCATAGGGCCACCGTCGGGATGTAAAGAAGAGGGGAAATTTTTTACTTCCTTATCTATAATACCGT
This sequence comes from Citrullus colocynthis, assembly GCA_031780015.1. Classification (NCBI taxonomy): domain Eukaryota; kingdom Viridiplantae; phylum Streptophyta; class Magnoliopsida; order Cucurbitales; family Cucurbitaceae; genus Citrullus; species Citrullus colocynthis. The sequence goes on from QLSR01000047.1 coordinate 1,948,656, forward strand.
CGGGAGAAATGGGCTTTATCGACGGTAATTACAATAGAAATACCGTCGAAAGAGGTCTTTCTCCCGACAGTATTATAATACCGTCGGGAGATAAGAAAGTAACATTTTTTAAAATTTTTTCTAGAAATGAACTCCCGACGGTATTTTTATTACCATCGAGAAAGAAGAGCTCTCCCGACGGTGATTTTATTACCGTCTGGAAAACCAATTTTGCCTGACGATATTAATACCGTGGGGAGATAAGAAAGTAAGGAAATGATTTCGAGAAACTGGTATTCCCGACGATTATAAAAATCGTCCCAGAAAGTCATATTTTGTGACAGTAATAAAAAACCGTCGGGAAAAGTGTTTAAAAACCCTCAACCCTGATTTTCTCCCTCATTTTCTCCTCCACTTCTTCTCTTTCACCCTAGCTAGCTCGCCGCACAAACAGCACCCCACATTCCATAATCGCACGCTAGACGCCGCCGCTGCACGCTTGACGCCTGACGCTTGATGCTCGATGCTGCACGCCTGACGCTCAACGCCGCACAACCGACACCCGACGCCACAAGCCCAACACCTGAAGCTCAATGCCGCATGGCGCACACTCCTTTCCGAACCTGCCAAATGGTATGCTTCTTTTTCCTTTCTTCCATTTTTAATTTGTTTCTCTCTTTCTGAGGTTGGATTGGTAAATTTATGTTGACTATACTGCAGTATCTTGTGTTCTAAGGCCTTTCCATCTGCCCTTTCTCAAAATTTGTCTGAAGTGGAGGCTGAGCAAAAGATGCTTCAAGAGGTATGATTTGCCCTCATGTCATGGTGATAAATATTCTTGTTTATTTTATTTATTTACTTATTATTTTGTTTATTTGCATATTGAATGAAACTATGAAAGGTATTTCGCGTTTCATCATGTTTTTGCGTCAATTGCTTATGTTCATGTTTTTGCATCAATTGTTTTCTGTTTGGGGAAGTTGTTTTTCAACATTATCTACACCTAGCGTTGTTTTTTTGGATTGATGTGAGGTCTCAATGTAAAGAGCAACAAGTATTTCCATTTGAAGAGTTGATCATATTTCGTAAATCAGTTTAACCTTAGAAGTTGGGTGAGTTGTGTTGGTTGTAAATAAGCTAAGGAGTAATTACAAAAAGCTCCATGTTGAGCGCTCCAACTAGAGGTTGTAAGCTGCACAATTTGACTAAAAGAATAAAGAGAAGACTAAAGGAAAATCCTCAAGTTTCTTTCTGTTCTAAAGGATCCATGGAATGACTATAATGACGTTTCTCCATAAAACTCTAGTCTTCTCCTTCAAAGGCCAACCCATGAGAGCTTAATCCATCAACAATCGCATAGAGCCCAACGGCACCTAAAGACCAAAAATCATCCTAAAGCAACTCCAGACTTGAGTAGTGTATTCAGAATGCAGGAGCAAATGGTTGGGAATCCTAAAGCAACCCAAATCTGTAAGCAAAGGTCTTCATTAACCATTCTTATTTTTTGAAAAACAACTTCCATATATCATTGTTGATATTAGTGTATGAGTAAATGTATAATGTTTAAATTTGTATTTTGGTAGCTCGAAGGATTAGCTTCAAGATGAATCTCTCGGATAAGTCATAAAGTTTAGGTTGTAGACATGTAATTTGTAGATTTGTAATGTTCAAGATAATTTTAAATGTCATTTTGGTGTTTATGTTTTAACTATGTAATTTTTAAGGCACTATGTATTGTTATTTTAGTATTAATGTTATAGAAGAAAATTAATTAAATATTAAATTTAAACAGGTTTGGTATTTGATAAATTATATACAGGTTGGATATTTAATAAATTATAAACATGTTTGACATTTAATAACTTATAAAAATGTAATAAAAAAAAAATACCTCTCCCAACGCTCCAAAGGATCAAATGGCGTCGAGAGAAGCACTTCTCTCGATGCTCAACCAACTTTTATCGTCGGGAGAAGGGATATTTTTCAACGCAAACTTATGAGCATCGGGAGAAAGCGTTTCTCCCGACGTATAACCGTGGGGAGAACGTGTTTCTCCCCACGCTCAACAAACTTTTATCGTTGCGAAAAGGGATATTTCCCAACACAAATTTATGAGCGTCGGGAGAACGCGTCTCTCCCGACGCATACCCGTGGGGATAACACATCTCTCCCGACTCATACCCGTGGGGAGAACACGTCTCTCCCGACCCATAACCGTCGGGAGAATGCGTCTCTCCTGACGCATAACCGTCGGGAGAAGGCATTTTCCCGATGCCATAAAGCAATCTTTGGTGTAGGGAGAAGTCACTTTTTTCGACGCTAGGTTATGTGCGTCGGGAGAAAATTGGTTGGAGTTTTCCGTCGAGAAATCATTAATCCTGACGGTGTGACTTTTTTCTATCGGAAAAAGGTTTTTCCGACGAGGCTATCCCGACGGTAGAAAAGTCGTCGGGAAAGGCTTTCTTGACGGTTTCTTGACTTGTCCCGACGGTTTTCTCATCGGGAATAGGTAAATTTCTTGTGGTGTCTAATGTATTTGCAATATAGCGATTAGGTCTAATGTATTTGCAATATAGCATAATGCAAACAGATTTGTAGATAGAGCAAAATTTAGATTCTACTTTCAAACTCTACAAGTGATAGACCAATAGTGGAGTCCATCAGTGAATTGCAAATGTATCTCAGGTCCTAAACCCTGGAAAAGTAAAATATTAAAAAAGAAAATTAAAAAAATCAAACATACAAGAAACTAATTCAAAATATTTTTTGGAATAGGAACCAAAGAAATCCCCAATATTAAAGACTAAATCATATATTTGGCCCAACAAAGAAAAGCTTTATATCTGGTTCTTTATTTTTAACGATTACATCAAAGTGAAAGAAACTTTCAACTTAAGTATTAATTTGATTGTGTCGCCAAAATTATTTATATATAAATTGAGATAAGTGTGACCCAATTAATTATTATTAATTTGTCGGATCTATTAAAATCTTTTGATACATATCTATTTGCAGATCTGTTTGAGATTTTTCTATATATAAAATTAGTAGATTGCTGAGATATTTCCGAATCCTTTTAGGATATTTCTAAATATATACTTCTTCTTTTATATATGAAGCAACAAAATAGTTAAATTTCAACAATATAAGAAAATTGCATGCATATCTTATAAATGGTTAAAGAAAATTAGAAATAACTAATATTAAAAAACTGTAAGTAGGCATCTAGTATGGGCCTTAGTTCAAGGTTTTTTATACCAAAAATGTAAGTATCGTAGAAGCGAGGGGGAAGATCCTCCAAATGGTATAAAATTTTGATAGAAGATGTGGGTGGGGTGAATTTGGTCATTTCAACTTCCATCCACCTATCATCCCTTTGTTCAAAACTAGTTTGTAACTACGTACTTTATAAAGTTTAAAATTTTAAAAGTGTAAGTTAATTATAAAAGTTTAAATTAGTACAATTTCAAACTTTAATGTAAATGAATTTTTTTTTTTTTTAAACCTTCATATCGATTTGTTTTTTTTTTTTTT
>QLSR01000047.1:1952247-2094409 GCA_031780015.1 Citrullus colocynthis
ATTTTTTTTTTTTTTTTTTTTTAATTCTTGGAATAGATTTGATTACCACTTTCAATTTAACAAAACTATTATTATTTTCTTTTGTTATAAAAATCGTAATAATGGCTAAGTAAAATAATAATAAATTTTTATTTTGATTAAATAGATTTAATTACCTATATAATTTTAAATATTAATTTAAATTAATTAGTTTTTTATTTATTAGTTAATAATTAAAAACTAATATTTTTGTTTTGAATATGGTTGATAATCAAGATATGGGTAAAAAATCTAAACTTACAAAATTAGATAATTCAAACAATTTTAAATTATTTATGATAACAAAAATATGAAAACAATTCTATTTTTATTTTATTTTGATCGAATAATTGATTGTCCTCTTAATTTTAAAGAGATAATACACGATTAGTTAGGAAAATATGTTTCTTAGTTTGATAATTTAATTTTGATTTGTATAAAATTTCATATAATCATTTCTTAGTTAAAAAATATATTTTTTTTTCTAATTTTAATAAAATGATTTGATTATCTTTTCAATTTAAAAGATTTTCAATTTTTAATTCATACTAAAATATTATTTTTCATGCATACAAAAGTCCTGAAAACCTATTCTTCTCCATATTTGCAAAATTTTCGAATTTTAATTTATACCAAAAAGTTGTTTTACTTTGTAGACAAACTCTAAACACTTATTCTAGTTGTTGCGAAGGACGAGATTTTCTATTGCTTGTGCTTGCTTTTCACTCGGAAAGACAACAATCTCTCTCTTCTATAAATATAAAGCGAAGCGTAAAGAAAGCTAAATTAACAAACTATTTACAATGATATTTTTTAAAAAATAAAGTACAAAAAATATTTTTTTAAAAAATAATAAATTATTATAAGGAAAATTGTTTTAAATGGTAAAATTGTTGAAAATATTTACAAATATAGCAAAAGTTTACATAGATGTCTATTTGGGTCTATCACGATGCATACTGAAAGTAAAATTTTGTGATATTTATAAATAATTTAACTCATTTTACTAAATTTGAAAACAGGTTATTAAAGCCCCTGAAGTCATGTGGGTAAATTACAATAAATTGCTATATATTCTACAAAATTGAAGAAAAATTACATGAAATACTCTATTCTTTGCCACTTTGTTGACTTCTGAATTGCTTGAACCTTGAAAATTTTCTTACACCTCGTAGATATGGTCTTCCAGTTCACCTAATTAATACTCATAGATTTATTGAAAGGTGAAGAAAATTACGAGAAATACTCTATTCTTTACCACTTTCTCGACTTTTGGATTGCTTGGACCTTGAAAATTTTCTTAAGCATTGCTTCTCCTTCACCTAATTAATGCTCATAGATTTATAAATTTGAGAAAAACAAGAAAAAATAGGGAACTAATTAGATATAAGATAGAATAATTGGCATAACTGCAAAAAGAAAAAAAAATCTCAACGAAGTGTAAAGAGAAAAAGATAAAAAAGAAAGGAAGATAGTTACCTCATAAAATTGAGATTGTAATTGAGTCAATTTATAGAGAAAATTTAGATTCAAATTTTAGTTTAATTTGATCTTCAAAAAATCAAAACTAAAACCAAATAATTATTTTTGAATTAGAGAGAAAATGTGATTGGATTAGAAGAAAGAAAGAAAAAGATTAAAAACCAAGAGCCAAATCTATAAACTGAATGAAATAAAAATCAATCCATTAATTTTATTCTTTATTGAACATCGGTTTTTTTTATAAAAGTGAACCAACTATCGGCCCTACATTACAAATTAGGTATTTGGTGGAAAATTTGTATGGATGGCCCAAAAGAAATTTGGCCTCTACCAGATTTTCAATGAAATAGGCTTTTTGCTAGCGTCAGTGACGTGTGAATTTATTTTACTGCCTCTAAAAACGTTATTCAGAGGCACCCCCACGAGTTATGTTCTCAACTTTCGCTCTCGGCTCTCGGTTCTCACCATTGACTCTAGATCGCGATCCATGATGGTCAACCCTAGTTGACTTTCTACAAAATATCGCTCTTGGCACTCATACCTCACTGTCAGAACTCGATCTCGATCCACATCGGTCAAATATATTGACCTTTTCAACTTATCTCGATCACAATCTCACTCCTTGACTCTCAGCTCTCGGCTCTCGTATCTTACTCTTGGTCTGAACTAAATGTTTCCAAGTAATTAATGCACATAGCGCATCAATCAATCTAATAATGAACACTCTTCCTTTCTAATCAATTTGAGTAAGTTAAGTTCATTGTTTATTAAGTTTCGTTTGTGTGCATCTTCCCTCTCAAAAATCAAACAAAGCAAAACAAAGAGAAAACCTAACAAATCACACTATCTTGTGGAAAACCCATACATCTGAGCCAAAAAATTATATAGCTAAGCAGCTGCAAACATCTAAATAGACGTTTTAGTCAATCAACTTTAAACTCCAAGTAAGTAATCCGTCGACTTCAAAATTTTCTCTTCTTTTTAACATTGTATTATCACAAAACCATTGGGCGTGAGCTAGCATGATCACAAGAGAGTAGCAGGAGAGTGACACGAGATAGAGATAAAGAATGTTTAACGACATAGCGAGAGATAGTACATGAAGTGAGGTCGAGAGTAGGACACGTGGTGTCGAAGAAGGAATGAGTACTAAAGACGAGGATCAAGAGTCGAGGATCGAGGAGTGAGGATCGAGAGTCGAGAGCGAGAAAGGATAATTGTATTATTTCGTAACGAGAATCGAGAAATGTAGCGAGAAGCAAGAACGTTAGCTAGATTTTGACAAAATCCAAAATATGCGGCAAGAAGTAGGATCTAGATTAGAGGAGCGAGAGCAGAAGTTAATAGTAAGAATCAAGAACCGTTAGCGAGATTTGACAAAAACCAAATTTTTGTAATGGGCTTTTCTTATTTACTATTTTGAAGGATGGACAAGAAACAATTCTTTATTTGACATGGTGGGATTTGGGGGTATGTCAATCATTGACATACCAAGAACTGAAGGACCAGGTATACGAAATAGCAAAGGTCGATTCATTAGAATTTAACAATTTAATGAGGGTTCAGTATAAGTTGAACTAGACGGACCTACAGTATGCCTAAACGACGAAGACGACATTAGATTTCTGTTGGTAGAGGCAGGTTGGAATAGACCTCATATTTGTATCAGTGTTGAGAGGAACCATCAGATAGATTATCAGACAGAACATCAAACTGAACCATGAATAGAACAACACACTATTGGTGAGTCTGACATTTTCCTTCCGTGGTATCCATGGGAGATGATGACACTAATCCATGGGATGAGAGAGGTGTTTCAACACATCATTCTAGCAGGAAGAAGGTTCCTAACACTGAATTGGATGCACCCACGGAATATGATCTGAATTTGAATGATGAAGGTGAGTGGGATGAGAATTTCCGTGAGGATATTGGGTGTGATCCTCCTGTAAATGAGTCTATGCCTACTATGGTGTCTGATATGCATCCGACACCACATGTGCATCTTGTTTTCAATGTGCCGCTAGAAACTCCAATTCTGCATAATGAGTTTGGTCATCTTATTGGAAATGTGCCTAGGATGGTTGGTACATCTATTGGGTGTGGTACTTCAGGAGGTGGACTATCTATCATGTAACCACCTTCCTCATCTAGTATGAACGTGGATGTAGGGCAAATCTTCTTCTCAAAGGATGATGTGAAGATGAGACGTGTAAGTGGACAATACAGGCAGTGAAGATGGAAGGATGTGACATCTTCAAGACTACAAAATATATTGTTGTACACAATGCCCCATTGAAGTTTTGAACCACGATCACCGTCAAGCCAAAGCATTTGTAGTTAGTCAACTGATAAATGAGAGGTTTGGAGTGGGTTTTGCTGAGGAACATTAACCCCTTCACACTTTGTAGTCAATTTTATAGTGTCGAGTCATTCATACTTGCATATGTAGGGTCTATATCGCCAGTTGGCCATGTGTTCAAATGGAGGAAACCCCCAGATTATGTTTGAAGGAATTGAATCCTCAGCGGAAGCGAATGATCGTTTTATGCCAATAAATTTCTTTTGGAAAACACAAATTATAGATAACATATAATTTGGATAAACAACAAACTTCAGCATGCTATTAAGAAGATATAAGAGTTAGAAGTTTATTTCTACCGTTGAAGATTGTCTTCAATGAAGAAAAACTTCTTCTTCAAATCATGAACCAGAGAAAATGCTCCAAGGAACACAAGAAAACTTCTCCAACGAATGTAGTAATTCTTCTTGGGACACCACAAAAAAATCTTCCTCGCTATTCTCAGGAAGAATCAAAAGAGGAGTGGTGGGCTCTCTATTCATTTTGGTAAAGGAAAAATGTTGGGAGAACTTGGGATAGGGTAGATCTTCGGAGTGTTTATAAAACTTTTCTGTAATCTATGTAACCTCTCCCTCTCCTCTTCTCCTTTATGTATAACTAATGTGAGAGTGAGGCAAAAAAAATAACTTCCCACGACATGGGAGGTTATTTTAAATAATAATATTAAATTAAGTTAAAATAAATTTAATTATAATATATAGTAAATCATATTTAATATATATAATTAAATAAAAATAACTAATAATTAATTAAATATCTCATATTTAGTTTGAATTTGAATCATATTCAAATAACCTTCTCTCACATAACCTATAGTTTTAATATGAATTCCATTCATATTAATTTTAACCTATAGTTTTTATACAAATCTCATTCATATAATTAATATTTAAATCTTATTTAAATATTCATCTTTCTTATAACATAAAGTATAAATTTTGAATCTCATTCAAAATAAACTTTATATTATAATATATCTATATATATTATACTAATTGTATCATATACAATTAACTTCCTTATTAATTTGAACCATTCAAATTAAACCAAAATATTTGATTCTTATACAAATCCTTAATGAGCTAGCAAGTGAACCTTACGGACTTATAAATTAGAAGTTCAAATGATATGAGATTAATCAATTAAACTCTTTAATTAGATTAATCAATATTCATTAACTATAGGTCACTCCACTAAAGACTTACTGCTGCAGTCTTCGCACTATAGATATATTTTTTGTGTCCACGAAATTGACTAATCAACAGTAAGTCGACCCTTCATAAATTACTCATAACTACAACTGGATAAAATTACCATTTTACCCCTATAGTTATATTTAACTCTTTAAGTACCCATCATTCCTCAAATGAACAAACTGTTTGTAGTTCAACTATAAACTAAACTCTCTCGAGCCAGTGAGAGGGTGAGGCTTCATTGATCAAGACCCATAATCAGCCCTTAAGAGAGTAATTTATCTACTTACCCTAAATATGGGAAGGAGTGAATTTCATCATGTGAAGATATGTTCCTAGCTCCCTATTCAGACAAATCCCCAAAATGGTAGGCATATTGAGTCGGCGATCTAGCTACTCTCACCCATGCAGATAAAAGGATTGTCCTCATAGACAGGAGTTCATAACTCACTCAAGATTAAAGTCGAGTCAGTTATAGGCATCCTATGACGTTAACTTCTTCAATAAATGACGTTACTGAAAGAAATTAAACATTTCACGGTCCAGTCTTATACAAACTCTTTGCATAGGATACCTCCATTCACATGTCTCCCCATGAACGATTAGGATCAAATCGTTTGTAACACTTACAACTTTTTAGAAAAATTATAAAGTAGGCCATATCCATAGTGTTACCATAATAAGGCACGAAACCTTATTTCTATACTACAAACATTTTTGTTAGTACTTAAACATGATCCAACCTCGTATGTAAACCACATACATGTTTAAATTTATATAAAATAACCATGGAATCTTAGTTTATTGGATTTAGTTAATGCAAAAGATTGATAAAATAACTTCTTATTTTATTCAATAAATAAAATGTATTTATAATTTACAAAACTACGACACATAAGAGATTTAGGACACTAGTCCCAACAATCTCCCATTTGTTCTAAATCTAGTGGGGTGTACAATACATAAAACTAGGGCATAACTCCATACCCATCTCCCACTTGCCCTAGACTAGATTTGACATGTCCCGTAGAGCTAGACTCTCTAGGTGACCTTTAAACACTTTAGCCGTGAGAACCTTTGTAAATGGATCAGCAACATTGTGCTCCAAAGTAATATGTGTTGTCATACCCCCTCCCAGGTACCCTCCAAACCCATGAAGAAATGTGACGACAGCGGACACCGACCCTCTTATGACATCCACTGTCAACCATAAACTCTGCCTTTACCTAATAAACAATTATAAACCATTAACTACTTCACACATACACCAGAGTTAACTTGCCATACGCACATCCTTTTCATTCAGACATATAATAGCATAAATATACAACAACTTCCTTAACCCTCTCTATATGAACAACACATGATCTAGTTCAATTATTTACAATTTTCAGAATACTAAACACCGTTGGTAGACACAGACAAGATCTTACGTAGGCTAAACATCCCAAACTCGCTCGCTACCTGGAAAAACAAAAAAACAAGGAAAACATGAGCTTAAACGCCCAATGAGTGACTAATTAAAGTTTTTCTCAACAGTGTATAAAAATATAAAACCCAACCATATCCATCACTAGCATACATCAGATCATAGTTTAACCACATCTGATTATTTATGGAACATTACTCACAAATCGTTAGAGGCTGAGCGAAGCTCACCACACACAACGTCGATATTTCTCAGTTGAGTGGAGTACTCTCAACACCTCAGCATTAGTCAATCACAATTTGCTCATGAGCTATCCAAGTACCTTCTCCCCGTCCCTCAGTACTAGATCCCTAGGATACTCAAATGCTTCTCTACATCTCTCAACACTGAGTTTTCAAATACAAGATTGCCCATATGTGTCACACCCCCTCCCAGATTGCCTACATAACCTTAAAGAAGATGTGAGGACAGCATACATCACCCCTTTTGTGACGCATACCATCCATTTCTCCACACTGATCCTGTACTGTTCACAAAATACATATCACCCTTTAATTCATTTCAACCATAACATATAGGAAACTATATAGATATCGATAATTCAGAATACAACTCTTCCATAAAACCCTTATACAAAACCATATTTCAACTCCTAGTAAATGTACAACTAGGTCTACATGCCACCTATATAAGGTTTTACATACATACAACTCTTCAAAACAGGACAATTTTCTAGAAACTCGAAGCTTAGCAGGGCGAGTTGGAGTAGGCAAAGCACCAAGAACGTCCTTGCTACCTGGAGGGGAAAGAAAAACTTGAAAGCATAAGCTAACAGCTCAGTGAGTGACAAATTTTAAATAAATTAATTTAATTCGAAAATCATCAGGATTTAAACAAATTTCGATAGCATGAGTAAAACATAGAATCATCTCATTTTCATTGTTTAAATGCCCTTATCAAATCATACATGGGTTTTTCAACAATTCGTAAGTAAAACAGTACGGTTGCAATACTTTTCCTTAGCTGAGGCGGAGCAAAATTCAACGCCCCAACGTCGGAAACAAATAAGGCTTGATGCGGAGCAAAACTAACGCACCAGCATATAACCTCTATCTGCACATAGGAAACATGGTGGGTTTCCCAAGTACCTTCTCCATGTCCTTCAGTACTGGGTCCCGGGAAACTCACGTGCCTTCTCCATGTCCTTCAGCACTGAGTCTCCTCTAAAACATTTTTCCTTTAAGAAATGCAATACTTTATACAAAACAGTTCATAGTCAATCTTTCATAAGAAAACAGGACAATACATAAATCAACAACATTTCATAAACATACTTTTCAATATCGTTTAGCAAAACATAAATAAATAAGAAAACTAAACTGACATGTACATTGGAATCGTTGAGACAAGAAAAGAAGTGTCACTCACAACTCTTTTCTAGGCCTTGAGTGGATTATACGCCTTTCCTATCTCCTCTTGGCCTGAAATAAACATTTTTCCTTATATTACGCTTCTTTTACTTGATCATTTAGTTTGCATAATTAAACTCAAATCATGATTCATCACCGAGCCCCCCATTTATCCAAAGTAAACTTAATAAGCAGGGCTACTAACGAAATTTCCACATTCCAGCGAGATTACTAGCAATACTACCAACAGGACACGATACTAGCGACACTAGAATAAGCGAGACTAGCGTGATTTACCTAACGAACGATACCTAGGGAGAGTCAGCGAGATTTGAGAGACAAAAAGCTCTACAATACCACCAGCGAGATTTGTCTCGCTACTCACTCTCCAATTTTTCCGGGATATCAGCTTCCTAGTGACACCCGACAGCAGAGTTTCCTCCTTTCCTTTTGTTCTTCACTTTGTCAATTAAAAGTCATATTTCCAGCCAAAATTAGAACTTCTTCCCTTCTACAAACTTGTAGAGAAATGTGTTTTCTAGCTTACCTCAAATTTTCGTAGCTTAACTTGTCCTTGTTCGTCAGATATTGCAAGATTTCTCCGCACTACTACAGATTGCATAGAAATTCCTTATCAGTCACTTCCAGCTAAAAGCTTACAAGGTTCTATTCCATTTCAACTCAAACATCCTTCATAAAAGTTGTTCAGAATTGAGTTAACTTACGAACCTTAAAATTTCAGCCTTAGACTCGATCTTCTCGATTCGTTTCACTCCAAACATTCGATACAGTTCAGCTTATGCGTCCACAAATAACGTGTTGTTTTAGCTTAGATTTCGATACCAAAACGAGTAGACTTCTATCTGAAATCCACAAGAACACCTTCTTCTTTTCTTGTAGTTTATCTGAAAAATGGAATTGACTTAAGCTCTCGAAAATGTCTAAAAATGATAAAATATTCAATCTACTCACCTATATATATATTGCCGACTTAACCCTCTTATGCAGGCTGGCGCGCGGGGTTTTCCTTTCTCAATTCAAAGTAAGGCATTCAACATAGCCTACTGTCAACATCCTCAGCAGACAGCCACCCTCAACGCATGGTGCCCTCAACGCCTCCTACCTTTAATGCATACAACTCAATCAGTTATATCCGTCTCCAACGCATGAAGACCTTAACGCATGCAACCTCACCAACGCATAGTTGTTCAAAAACATTTCCTTCCCCGCCAATGATAAATTTCTCTTCCAACGCAAGCGACCGCTTCAGCTCATAACTCTTCGTGATTTTCACCTTCTATGCATGGTCACTCAAAAGAACGATACTCTTCTCCACTTTCATCAACGCATAGTCTTGGCCCATGCTTAACTCTTCCACTCTCGGCTACTTTTCTCTAACAACGCATGGCCACATTTCACTTGCCTTGTCCTAACACTTAGTATTATGAGCCAGTGCTTACAATTTACTACTCCCTTTTTAAGAATTTCGTCCTCAAAATTCAAGTTCAGTGTAAGAAAAGGTGGGGATATTTAGCCTTCATTTGATCTTCACTTTCCCATGTCGCTTCTTCTACTTGATGGTTCCTCCATAAAACTTTAACAAGCGGTATCATTTTTGTTCTCAAAACTTGTTCCTTTCGATCAAGAATTTGCACAGGTTCCTCTTCATAAGATAAATCTTCATTTACCTGAATAGGTTGAGCCTCCAAAACATGTGTAGGATCTGGAATGTACTTCCTTAGTAGAGAAACATGGAATACGTCATGTATTTTGGACAACTCCATTGGTAACGCCAATCGATAAGCCGATGGCCCTATGCGTTCCAAAATTTCATAAGGTCCAATGTACCTCAGACTCAGTTTTCCCTTCTTTCCAAATCTCAAAATTCCTTTCCAGGGAGATAGCTTCAAGAAGACTTTATCACCAACTTCAAATTCTAAATCTCGAAGCCTTTTATCAGCGTAGCTTTTCTGCCGATCCTGTGCAGTCTTCAACCTTTCTCTTATGAATTTTACGTTTTCTGACGTAGTTTGGACTAACTCTGGTCCCATCAACTTCCTTTCTCCTACTTCACCCGAACATATAGGAGTTCTGCAACGTCTGCCATACAATGCCTCATAAGGTGCCATTCCTGTCACATCCCCTCCCTGATTACCTACTTAATCTGAAAGGAGATGTGAAGACAATATACATCACCCCTCTTGTGACGCATATTGTCCCATCTTACATAACTTCCTGTATAAACATTTCATAAATATACATTCATAGAATCCAGCCATATTAACGCATGATCATAATATAACATTCCTTCCTGTACAGAGTACACTTTTATAACATGCTCTCTCATAACTCACTTGTAAACAACTAAATCTACATGCCACCAGTATTAGGTTATTTACACGTACAACAACGAGAAAATAAACTGTTTCTGGAAACTCAAAGCTTAAGTAGGGCGAGTTGGCATAGGCAATGCACCAGGAACGTCCTTGCTACCTGGAGGGGAAATAAAACTTGAAAACATAAGCCAATAGCTCAGTGAGTGACTAATTTAATAAAACTAATTTTGTATAAAAACCTTTAAGATTTAAACAAATTCTGACATCATGAGTAAAACATAGAATCATATCATTTCCATTGATTAAATCACGTTTAAATGCCCTTATAAAATCATATGTGGTTTTTAAACCATTCGTAAGTAAAACAGTTCGGTTACGATACTTTTCCTTAGTTGAGATAGAGCAAAACTCAACGCCCCAACGTCGAAAACAAGTAAGGCTCGATGCGGAGCAAAACTCAACGCACCAGCATATAACCTGTATGTGCACATAGGAACATGGCGGGTTGCCCAAGTACCGTCTCCATGTCCATCAGTACTGGTCCCGGGGAAACTCACATGCCTTCTCAACGTTCTTCAGCATTGAGCCTCCTCTAAAACATTTTCCTTTAGTTTATTACAAAAATTTATACAAAACCGTTCATAGTCAAATCTTCCATGAGAGAACAAGGCATTTATAAATCATTATCAATCCATAAATCTGTTTTTCAATATCGTTTAGTAAAACATCAACAAATAAGGAAACTAATCTGACTTATACGAAAGAATTATGAAAACAAAAAAAGAAGTGTCACTCACAACTCTTTTCTAGGCCTTGAATGGATTATACGCCTTTCCTATCTCCTCTTGACCTGAAAATACACATTTCTTGGGTTAGACTTTCCCTAAACTTCCTTTCCATAACCAACAAACTTTAACCATTCATATTTGATCAATAAGCCTTAATGAGCGACTTTCAACTCTACTAGCGAGACCACTAGCGAAACTTGATTACCCTACTCGCCACTAACGATGCCAGGGTGAGCAAGACTAGTGATACTCACCTGATCAGCGAGATTCAGCGAGACTCAACGAGAATTGTGAGACGCAAGGCTTCTAGCAATACCTGTGTTACCCATCTCGCTTCTCACGCTTAAACTTTTAGCGTTACTTGCAGTCCAGCAATACTTATCTTCCACAGCTTCTGCCTTCCCTCTTTTCCTTCTGGTTCTTCACTGCTATCGATTAAAAGTTATAATTCCAGCAAAAATTAGAACTTCTTTCCTTCTACAAACTTGTAGCAAAATATGTCTTCTAGCTTACCTCAAATTTTCGTAGTTTAACTTGTCCTCGTTCATCAGATATTGCAAGATTTCTCCGCACTACTACAAATTGCACAGAAATTCCTTATCAGTCATTTCTAGCTGAAAATTTTCATGTTTCTAATCCATTTCGACTCAAACATCCTTCATAAAAGTTGTTTAGAATTAAGTTAACTTACTAACCTTAAAATTTCAGCCTTAGACTCAATCTCTTCGATTCGTTTTACTCCAAACCTCAACCACTGTTCAGTCTGTGCGACTACAATCAATCTTCTATTCCAGCTCTGCTTTCAGCACCAAGGCGAGTAGAATTCCGCCCAAAATCTACAAGAACACCTTCCTCTACCTTCTCTTGTTGCTTGCCTGAAAAATCGAACCGACTCAAGCTCTCGAAAATGTCTAAAAATGATAAAACATTCAACCAATTCACCTATATATATACTACCGACTTAACCCTCTCAAGCACCCTTATACATGTTGCCGACTTACCCCTCATCCACAGGCTGGCTGGTGGTTCTCACTTCGACGCAAGGCACTCATGTTGAAATCCTCCTCCAACGCCTTCCACAGCTATCCACACCCAACGCATGGTGCCCTCAACGCTTTCTACTTTCAACGCATACAACTCAATCATTCACACCACTATCTTTGCCGCATCGAGACCGCTCTGTCTTCGACGCAAAGTGACATCAACGCAGCAAAATGACTTCAGCGCATAGCCTTACCAGCGCATGGTGGTTCAAGCACATTTCTTCCTCGCCACTAATCACTTATCCTCCAACATGGGTAGCTACTTCAGCTCACAACCCTTCGTGACTCCATCGGCCACGCATGGCCACTCAAAGAGTTCAACTTTCCTCTTCTTTCACCAACGCATAGTCTTGGCCAACACTTAGCCAAACTTTTGCTCTCATTCTCGGTTACTTTTCCTCTAACAACGCAGGGTCACATTTCACTTGTTTGTCACAACACTTAGGATCAAAAGTCAGTGCTTACAATTCTAATACTAGAATGGTAACTATTATTATATGCAAACTCCATCAAAGATAGATGAGTATCCTAGCTTCCTTTAAATTGCAGTACACAAGCACGCAACATATCCTCTAGAGTTTGAATCGTTCTTTCTGATTGTCCATCAGTTTGAGGATGAAAAGCTGTACTAAACTTAAGTTTAGTTCCCAATGCTTGCTGTAACCTCGGCCAAAACTTAGATGTAAACCTCGGATCTCTATCAGAAATAATGGACACAGGAGCTCCATATTGACTTACAATCCTGTCAATATACAGTTTGGCCAGTTTATCTAAAGTAAAGTCACTTTAACTGGCAAGAATTGTGCAGTTTTAGTAAATTTATCAACTATCACCCATATTACATCATAACCATTTGGAGTTTTAGGGAGACCAAATAAGAAGTCCATAGTGATATGCTCCCATTTCCACTCAGGTATGGGAAGTGGTTTTAAAAGTCCACCAGGTCTTTGTCTTTCTGGTTTAACCTGCTAACAAATCAAACATCTTGCCACACATTCTGCAATTTTTTGTTTCATTCTTGGCCACCAATAATATTCTCTCAAAGTCCTGTACATCTTTGTACTACCTGGATGCATCGCATATGCAGAACTATGAGCTTCCTCTAGAATAGCATTTTTCAATGTCAAGTCATTTGGGATACACAATTTTCCTTGTTTCATTAAAGCTCCATCGTTTCTTATATCAAAATCTGTTCTTTGCTTAAGATTCACCTCTTCCACTATCTTTTTGAGTACAAAGTCTTCCATTTGTTTATTAACAATCTCACCAATCAAAGTGGTTCTCACCTGGAAGTGTGCAAGCAAACCTCCTAACTTGTCTACCGATAAGGATGCATTTGACCTCTTTAACTCCTTTGTCAATTCCGCACAAATAATATTCAATGAAGTCTTGGCTTCTGTCGACTTTCTACTCAATGCATCAGCTACAACATTTGCTTTTCCTGGATGATAATTTATAGTACAATCATAATCCTTAATCAACTCCAACCATCTCCTTTGTCTCATGTTGAGTTCTTTCTGATCAAAGATGTATTTCAAACTTTTGTGATCCGTATAGATATGGCACTTCTCTCCAAACAAATAATGCCGCCACATCTTTAATGCCAACACCACCACTACCAGTTCCAAGTCATGGGTAGGGTAATTAACTTCATGTGGCCTCAGCTGCCTAGAGGCATAAGCTATAACTTTACCTTCTTGCATCAGTACACAACCTAACCCCTGACTAGAGGCGTCACAATACACCTCGAACTCCTTCCCTTTCTCTGGAAGTGCTAAAATAGGTGCTATCACTAGTCTCTTCTTTAACTCTTGGAAACTTTGCTCACATTCTTCATTCCATCCAAATTTAGTTCCCTTCTTAGTCAAACGAGTCAATGGTAATTCTATCTTGGAGAAACCCTGTACAAAACGGTGATAATAACCTGTGAGTCCCAGAAAACTACGAACCTCTATTACTATCCTTGGCTGCTCCCATCTGGCAATTGCTTAGGTCTTTTGAGGATCTACTCCAACTCTTGCAGCAGTAAAAATATGACCCAAAAACATTACCTGTTCCAGCCAAAACTCGCATTTGCTGAATTTTGCATACAATTTCTTTTCTCTCAAAATCTGTAATACAATTCTAAGATGTTCTGCACGTTCTTCCTTGCTTCTAGAATACACTAGAATATCATCAACAAATACAATCACAAACTGATCCAAGTAAGGATGAAAAAGCTTATTCATCAAGTCCATAAACATCGCTGGGGCATTTGTCAGACCAAAAGGCATCACGAGGAATTCATAATGTTCATACCTTGTTCTAAAAGCCGTTTTCGGAACATCTGTCTCCCTGACCTTCAATTGATGATATCCAATCTTAGATCTATCTTTGAGAACACTGACGCCCCTCTAAGCTGATCCAACAAATCATCAACACGAGGCAAGGGATATTTGTTGCGTATAGTGACCTTATTTAACTGGCGATAGTCAATGCACAGTCTCATAGTACCGTCCTTTTTCTTCACGAATAACACTGGTACACCCCACGGAGACACACTCGGTCTAATGTACCCCTTATTTATTAGTTCCTGTAACTGCACCTTCAACTCCTTCAGTTCTGATGGTGCATACGGTATGGTGCCTGCGAAATAGGCGTTGTTCCAGGAACTAGATCAATAATAAACTCCACCTCTCTATCAAGTGGTAACCCTAGCAGCTCCTTAGGGAACACATCAAGGAATTCATTTACCACAGGAATATCCTCTGGTCTTAACTTACCGGCCTGTGTATCAACCACATAAGCAAGGTATGCTGAATAACCCTTGCTCAACTTCCTAGCCTTAATTGAAGATATCACACAGGTAGGAAGAAATTTTCTGTACCCCTTGAAAATAACTTCATTTCCTTCGAATCCTCTAAACAAGACTTCCTTCTGGAAACAATCCACAGTGGCTCGATATTTGGATAAGAAATCAATTCCCAATATTACATCAAACTCCTGAATATTTAAGGGTATCAAATTGGCTATCATAGTCACACCATCAATTTCAATTACACAATCTTTATATACCATACTAGCCACAAGCACATCACTAACAGGGGTATAAACAAATAGTTCCTCAGGTAAGGATTCTATTGTATTATTTATATTCACAGCAAACATTTTAGCAATAAAAGAATGGGTAGCACCAAGGTTTATTGAAACATGAGCATAAGTATGACATATAGAAAGTGTACCAGTAACCACATTAGGAGCATCATCAGCCTCTTGCTGAGTCATAGCAAAGACTTTTCCTTGCTGTCTTGGTCGCCCTGTAGCTCCTTTCTGTCTTGATCCACTAGTTCCCTCATCAGAAATTCCTGCAGGTCTTTGTGGTTGACTAGCTGTAAAAGAACCAGTTCTCTGTTCAGCTTTAAATTCTTGCATCAGTTGAGGACATTCTCGTTTATAATGACCCGCTTGTCCACAATGATAACATACGTTACCCTTACACTGTCCCAATGACACTTCCCGCAGGTGGGACATAACGATTTCCTCATGGAACTAGCTGTGGACTCTCCAGGTTGTTCACTTCGAGAACCTTCCACTGATTGAGCTGGACTAGTAGAACTCCTTGGTTCTTGCTTCCGTGTACCCCCTCTAGTACCTCCCTTGGAGATACCTTGTCCACTCGATCTGGCCTTGAAATTTCATCCGCTAAAATACCTGGTACAAATCTCCTACCTGACTGTCCCTGAGTAGTACTAGAGGTGTGGATTGTCCGTCTACCTCCAGCTGATTCGCGTTCCATCCTCTTTTCCATTAAACTTCTTTCAACTCGCATTGCTGACTCTACTAATTTGGAGAAGTCTGCCCATTCAGCACTAGCAGTCACAGGGGTACGTATTTCTTCCCGTAAACCTTCTTCAAATCTCTTACACCTGTCAACCTCATCAGCAACAATAGCCGTGGCATATTCGGACAATTCAGTATATTTCTTTTCGTATTCTGCCACTGACATTGATCCCTGTACTAACCTTAGAAACTCATTCTGTTTGGCATCTCGGAATGATCTTAGACAATATTGCTCTTGGAATGCCTTCTTAAACTCATTCCAACCTATTTCTCCTATATCCTCTTTCCCGCTCTCTACAATTCTCCACCAATCTTCTGCCCCATTTTGGAGCAAAAACACTGCCAATTCCACTTTTCTGTCATCGAGGCATTTCATCACACAATAGCATTTCTCAAGTAGATTCAACCATGCCCTGCCTCTATAGGATCAACAGTGCCTTCAAAAGTAGTGGCACCCAAAGCCTTCAATCTTTCTATACTGTATTTCTTTTCTGGATCTGATTCCACTAATCCAATGTTTGCAGCCAATCTTTCAGCAATTCTAGTAAATATCTGTGCCTCCACTTTGACTCCAACTTGAGGATGACTAGATTCACCCTCCGACATATCTTCATGGTCCCTCGATTCGTTTCACTCCAAACGTCCGATACTGTCCAGCTTGTGCGTCCACTAACAACGTGTTGTTCCAGCTTAGATTTCGATATCAAAATGAGTAGACTTCTATCCGAAATCCACAAGATCACCTTCTTCTTCTTTCCTTGTAGTTTGTCTGAATAATGGAACCGACTTAAGCTCTCGAAAATGTCTAAAATGATAAAATATTCAATTTACTCACCTATATATACTGTCGACTTAACTTTCTTATGCAGGCTGGCGCGCGGGGTTTCCCTTCTCAATTCAAGGTAAGGCATTCAACCCAGCCTACCATCAACGCCTCAGCAGACGGCCACCCTCAACACGTGGTGTCCTCAACGCCTCCTACCTCCAACACATACAATTCAATCAGTTATATCCGTCTCCAACGCATGGTGACCTTAATGCATGCAACCTCACCAACGCATAGTTGTTCAAAACACTTTCTTCCCCGCCAAAGATTAATTCCTCTTCCAACGCAACTGACTGCTTCAGCTCATGACTCTTCGTAATTTTCACCTTCAACGCATGGTCACTTAAAAGAACAATGCTCTTCTCTGCTTTCATCAACGCATAGTCTGGCCCATGCTTAACTCTTCCACTCTCGGCTACTTTTCTCTAACAACGCATGGTAACATTTCACTTGCCTTGTCCCAACACTTAGCATTATAAGCCAGTGCTTACAATTTACTACCCCCTTTTTAAGAATTTCGTCCTCGAAATTCAAGTAAGTTCAACGTAAGAAAAGGTAGGGATATTTAGCCTTCATTTGATCTTCACTTTCCCATGTCGCTTCTTCTACTTGATGGTTTCTCCACAAAACTTTAACAAGCGGTATCGTTTTTGTTCTCAAAACTTGTTCCTTTCGATCAAGAATTTGCACAGGTTCCTCTTTATAAGATAAATCTTCATTTACCTGAATAGGTTGAGCCTCCAAAACATGTGTAGGATCTGGAATGTACTTCCTTAGTAGAGAAACATGGAATACGTCATGTATTTTGGACAACTCCGTAGGTAATGCTAATCGATAAGCCGACAGTCCTATGCTTTCCAGAATCTCATAAGGTGCAATATATCTTGGACTCAACTTTCCCTTCTTTCAGAATCTCAAAATTCTTTTCCAGGGAGATAGCTTCAGGAAGACTTTATCACCAACTTCAAATTCAAAATCACGACGCCTATTATCAGCGTAGCTTCTCTGCCGATCCTATGTAGTCTTCAACCTTTCTCTTATGAATTTTAAGTTTTCTGACGTAGTTTGAACTAACTCTGGTCCCATTAACTTCCTCTCTCCTACTTCACCCCAACATATAGGAGTTCCGCAACGCCTGCCATATAATGCCTCATAGGGTGCCATTCAAATACTAGAATGGTAACTATTATTATACGCAAACTCCATCAAAGACAGATGAGTATCCCAGCTTCCTTTAAATTGCAGTACACAAGCACGCAACATATCCTCTAGAGTCTGAATCGTTCTTTCTGATTGTCCATCAGTTTGAGGATGAAAAGCTGTACTAAAATTAAGTTTAGTTTCCAATGCTTGCTGTAAACTCGCCAGAACATAGATGTAAACCTCGGATCTCTATCAGAAATAATAGACACAAGAGCTCCATACTGACTTACTATCCTGTCAACATACAGTTTGGCTAGTTTATCTAAAGTAAAAGTCACTTTAACTGGCAAGAATCGTGCAGTTTTAGTAAATTTATCAACTATTACCCATATGCCATCATAACCATTTGGAGTTTTAGGAAGACCAAATAAGAAGTCCATAGTGATATGCTCCCATTTCCACTCAGGTATGGGAAGTGGTTTTAAAAGTCCACCAGGTCTTTGTCTTTCTGGCTTAACCTGCTGACAAATCAAACATTTTGCCACACATTCTGCGATTTCCCGTTTCATTCCTGGCCACCAATAATATTCTCTCAAAGTCCTGTATATCTTTGTACTACCTGGATGCATCGCATATGCAGAACTATGAACTTCCTCTAGAATAGCATTTTTCAATGTCAAGTCATTTGGAACACACAATCTTCCTTGTTTCATTAAAGCTCCATCATTTCTTATGTCAAAATTTGTTCTTTGCTTGAGATTCACCTCTTCCACTATCTTTTTGAGTACAGAGTCTCCCATCTGTTTATTAGCAATCTCACCCATCAAAGTGGGTATCACCTGGAAGTGCGTAAGCAAACCTCCTAATTTGTCTACCGATAAGGATGCATTTGAGCTCTTTAACTCCTTCGTCAATTCTGCACTAATAATATTCAATGAAGTCTTGGCTTGTCTCGACTTCCTACTCAATGCATCAGCTACAACATTTGCTTTCCCTGGATGGTAATTTATAGTGCAATCATAATCCTTGATCAGTTCCAACCATCTCCTTTGTCTCATGTTGAGTTTTCTCTGATCAAAGATATATTTCAAACTTTTGTGATCCGTATAGATATGGCACTTCTCTCCAAATAAATAATGCCGCCACATCTTTAGTGCCAACACCATCGCTGCCAGTTCCAAGTCATGGGTAGGGTAATTAACTTCGTGTGGCCTCAGTTGCCTAGAGGCATAAGCTATAATTTTACCTTCTTGCATCAGTACACAACCTAACCCTTGACTAGAGGCATTACAATACACCTCGAACTCCTTCCCTGTCTCTGGAAGTGCTAAAATAGGTGCTGTCACTAGTCTCTTCTTTAACTCTTGGAAACTTTGCTCACATTCTTCATTCCATTCAAATTTAGTTCATTTCTTAGTCAAACGAGTCAATGGTAATGCTATCTTGGAAAAACCTTGTACAGAGCGTCGATAATAACCTGCGAGTCCCAGAAAATTACGAACCTCTGTTACTGTCCTTGGCTATTCCCATCTGGTAATTGCCTCGGTCTTTTGAGGATCTACTCCAACTCCTGCAGCAGTAACAATATGACCCAAAAACATTACCCGTTCCAACCAAAACTCGCATTTGCTAATTTTGCATACAATCTCTTTTCTCTCAAAGTCTGTAGTACAATTCTAATATGTTCAGCATGTTTTTCCTTACTTCTAGAATACACTAGGATATCATCAATAAATACAATTACAAACTGATCCAAGTAGGGATGGAAAATCTTATTCATCAAGTCCATAAACATCGCTGGGGCATTTGTCAGACCAAAAGGCATTACGAGGAATTCATAGTGTCCATACCTCGTTCTAAAAGTCGTCTTCACTACATCTGTCTCTCTAACCTTCAATTGATGATATCCCGATCTTAGGTCTATCTTTGAGAACACTGATGCCCCTCTAAGCTGATCCAACAAATCATCAATACGAGGCAAGGGATATTTGTTGCATATAGTGACCTTATTTAACTGGCGATAGTCAATGCACAGTCTCATAGTACCGTCCTTTTTCTTCACGAATAACACTGGTGCACCCCACGGAGATACACTCGGTCTAATGTATCCCTTATCTATTAGCTCCTGTAACTGAACCTTCAACTCTTTCAGTTCTGATGGTGCCATACGGTATGGTGCCTGCGAAATGGGCGTTGTTCCAAGAACTAGATCAATAATAAACTCCACTTCTCTATCAGGTGGTAACCCTAGTAGCTCTTCAGGAAACACATCAAGAAATTCATTCACCACAGGAATATCTTCTGGTCTTAACGTACTGGCCTGTTTATCAACCACGTAAGCAAGGTATGCTGAACAACCCTTGCTTAACAACTTCCTAGCTTTAACTGCAGATATTACACAAGTAGGAAGGAATTTCCTATCACCCTTGAAAATAACTTCATTTCCTTCGATCCTCTAAACACGACGTCCTTCTGGAAACAATCCACAATTGCTCGATATTTGGATAAGAAATCCATTCCCAATATTACATCAAACTCCTGAATATCTAAGGGTATCAAGTTGGCTATCATAGTCACACCATCAATTTCAATCACACAATCTTTATACACCTTACTAGCCACAAAGACATCACCACTAGGGGTATAAACAAACAGTTCCTCAGGCAAAGATTCTAATATACTATTTATATTCACAACAAATATTCTGGCAATAAATGAATGTGTAGCACCAGGGTCTATTAAAACATGAGCAGAAATATGACGTATAGAAAGTGTACCAGTAACCACATTAGGAGCATCATCAACCTCTTGCTGAGTCATAGCAAAGACCTTTCCTTGCTGTCTTGGTCGCCCTGTAGCTCCCTTCTGTCTTGATCCACTAGTTCCCTCATCAGTAATTCCTGCAGGTCGTTGTGGTTGACTTGTTGTAAAAGAACTAGTTCTCTATTCAGCTTTAAATTCTTGCTCCAACTGAGGACATTCTCGTTTATAGTGACCTGCTTGTCCACAATGATAACATACGTTGCCCTTACACTGTCCCCAATGATGCTTCTCGCAGGTGGGACATAACGGTTTCCTCGTGGAACTAGCTGTGGACTCTCTAGGTTGTCCACTTTGAGAACCTTCCACTGTTTGAGCTGGACCAGTAGAACTCCCTGGTTCTTGCTTTCATGTACCCCCTCTAGTACCTCCCTTGGTAGTACCCTGTCCACTCGATCTGGTCTTGAAAATTTCCTCCTCTAAAAACACCTGGTATAAACCTCCTACCTGACTGTCCCTGAGTGGTACTAGAGGTGTGGATTGTCTGTCTACCTCCAGCTGATTCACGTTCGTCCTCTTCTCCATCAAACTTCTTTCAACCCGCATTGTAGACTCTACTAATTTGAAAAAGTATGCCCATTCAGCACTAGTAGTCACAGGAGTACGTATTTCCTCCCGTAAACCTTCTTCAAATCTCTTGCACCTGTCAACCTCATCAGCAACAATAGCCGTGGCATATTTGGACAATTCAGTATATTTCTTTTAGTATTCTGCCATTGATATTCATCCCTGTACTAACCTCATAAACTTATTCTAGCCTATTTCTCCTATATCCTCTTTCCTGCTCTTTACAATTCTCTACCAATCTTCTGCCCCTTTTTGGAGCAAAAACACTGCCAATTCCACTTTTGTATCATCAGGGCATTTCATCACACGATAGCATTTCTCAAGTAGGTTCAACCATGCCTCTGCCCCTGTAGGATCAACAGTGCCTTCAAAAGTAGTGGCACTTAATGCCTTCAATCTTTCTATACTGTATTTCTTTTATGGATTTGATTCCACTGATCTAATGCTTGCAGCCAATCTTTCAGCAATTCCAGTAAATATATGTTCCTCGACATTGACCCCAACCTAAGGATGACTAGATTCACCCTTAGACATATCTCCACGGTCTCCAGTAGCTTTAGGAGTTCCGGTTGTTGATTGCCTCACTCGCCTGCTTCGAGGTGGCATGTTTCCTATATGACAACACATTATTACTTTTGGCTAAACATTTACATGTTTCTACATTACAATGTATGATCCTATTCCCAAGACTCTTTTGCTCTGATACCAACTTGTCACACCCCTTCCCAGGCTACTCTACCCAACTCGAGAAGAGATGTGAAGACAGCATACATCACCCCTTTTGTGACGCATACCATCCACTAACATACTTGTCCTATACTGTTCACAACATACATAACACTCCTTGATATATTTCAACCATAATATATAGGGAATTATATACATAACGATAGTTCAGAATACAACTCTTCCATAAAGCCCTTATACCAAACCATGTTTCAACTCCCAGTAAATGTACAACTAGGTCTACATGCCACCTATATAAGGTTTTACATACATGCAACTTTCCAAAATAGGACAATTTTCTGGAAACTCGAAACTCAAGTAGGGCGAGTTGGAGTAGGCAAAACATAAGCTAACAGCTCAGTGAGTGACAAATTTTAAACAAATTCTTTTAGTTCGAAAATCATCAGGATTTAATAAAATTCTGACAGCATGAGTAAAACATAGAATCATCTCATTTTCATTGAGAAAATCATGTTTAAATGCCCTTATCAAATCATACATGGTTTTTCAACAATCCGTAAGTAAAATAGTACGGTTACAAAACTTTTCCTTAGTTGAAGCGGAGCAAAACTCAACGCCCCAACGTCGAAAACAAATAAGGCTCGATGCGGAGCTAAACTTAACGCACCAGCATATAACCTCTATGTGCACATAGGAACATGGCGAGTTGCCCAAGTACCTTCTCTATGTCCTTCAGTACTGGAACCTGGGGAAACTCACATGCCTTCTCATGTCCTTCAGCATTGAGCCTCCTCTAAAACATTTTAGAAACTAGTATTTTACATAAATAGTTCACATGAAAGTCTTTCATGAAAAATCAGATATTTCCCGATAAACAACATTTTACAACATGTCATTCAACATCTTATAGAAAACGGATAAAACATGCCTTATGAACAATATCATCAAACATCATGCTTTTCAAGAAAATAGTTCAACTCAAGCCATATCTCATAAGAAAAACCAAATTAAACATTTTAAATAAATTTCATTTTCAAAGAAAGAAAAGTGTCACTCACAGTTCTTTCCTAGGCCTTCAGCGGATTATACGCCTTTCCTATCTCCTCTTGGCCTGAAATAAACACATTTCTTGGTTAGGTTTCCCTAAACTTCCTTTCCATAACCAACAAAGTTTAACCACTCATATTTGATCAATAAACCTTAATGAGCGAGATTCAACTCTACTAGCGAGACCACTAGCGAGACTGAACTGCACTACACGCCACTAGCTATACCAGGGTGAGAAAGACTAGCGACACTCACCTGATCAGCAAGACCCAGCGAGACCCAGCGAGAATTGTGAGACGCAAGGCTTCTAACAACACCTGCGTTACCCGTCTCGCTTCTCACGCTTAAACTCTTAGCGTTACTTGTAGTTCAGCGATACTTATCTTCCACAGCTTCTGCCTCCCCTCTTATTCTCACTTCTATCTGTTACAAATCTTATTTCCAGCCAAATTTAGAACTTCTTCCCTTCTATAAACTTGTAAAGAAATGTATTTCCTAGCTTACCTCAAGATTTCAGAATATAACTCTCCTTCATTTGATAGATGTTCACAAATAACTTCGAGCTGCTCCAAATTGCTTAGAAAATCAGTATCAGTCACCTTATGTACACATATATTTCAACCCATGTTAGAAAAAACTAAATCTTTTCAAAAGTATAATATCATTACATCAAAATTGAAATGCTTACCTTAACGGGGACCTAAGTAACCGGTCGAGCCAGTGTACTTGTTCAACCATTGTCTCTTAAAAATAGTGCCTACTTTCACAATATTATCAACACGTCCAACAATAAGATTAAAAGGTTTTACATGTAAGCATTTATAAATTTTTTAATGTTAAATTCAAGGTTTTATTAAGAGGGAACCTTTTAAACATATTCTTAAAAACTTAAAAACTAAATTGGCAAAATTTGAAACATCAACGACTACATGCACCTATTTTTCAAGGGACCAAAAAGGTATTTTTTTCCTATATTAAAATAGGGAATCTCGAAACTCAGCTAAAATTCGATCAACCTGAGCTAACATTATCTAATTTTGATCCAAAACCAAACCATTTTGCCAAGAAATTTCTATTCTTTCCACGAGATGGGTTGGAAGCTTCTCTAGCTGGTGTTTTAAAAGGTAATGAATTAGGTTTAACTACAAGAAAAATTAGAGGCAGTTTCATGTTAATAAAATCTCTTATCTTCTAAGAATGCAAAATGAGTATTAATATCCAAAAGAGGTATAGTGAAATAGTATGTACCGAATTTTGGGGAAACCTTGCTAGTTTTGCGAGTTCCAAATCATTAGATATCTTTTGTTGATTAATTGCATCACCATGGGGTGAGATTGATGCTTGATTCCTCTCCTTGATACGTTCCGAATGCCCCCACACCGTTGTTGACCCTTATAGAAAGGTTACAAAATCATATGTAGACACAAGGTCAATACAAGAAATTTAATAGAAGATAGAACTATGATCAAAATATTTGGATTGATGCAACAGAGAGAACATGAGCAAGAAAAAGGTTATATGCAAAAATATTTCAAGATGAAAGAATAGGAAAGCTTACCATCATTGGGAAGCTTTCCATAATTTTGTATCAAGGCATCAAAAAATGCACTCTCCTTTTGAACACGCATCACTAATAGGAAACAGACCATGAAAAGTTGCAATATTAACATTTCCTAATAGAGAATGTGTACATAAGTGCACAAAGAGAGGGTAAAACAAAATTGTTTAGGCATACCATTGATCATAAAGTCCATTCTTAGAATTTGAGGCTGAGCCAACCGATAGCAACTGAATCGCCTCTGCATCTCTTGTCATGGATGATTGAGAAGATCCATCTTGACACACCCCATCCCGAACTACTCTCCCGTAGCCCGAGACAGAGCATGAGGACAGCAGTCAATGACTCCCCACTGTCCAACTTACTTTAGCTTTCTATTTAACCACACTTTCTAGGATGATGATACCGTTAATTCTTGACAAACCTCAACTTCGACCGGCAATGGGAACTATCATGCTACCTGAAAATGGAAAACATATGAAAGGATGAGCTAAACAGCCAGTGAGTAACGGTTTGGAAATACTTTACTTTTACTATAAAACTATTCATAATATAAACATTGTCAAACAATGCGTATAAAATATCGATTCAAGTCATAATCATGCAAAACATGCTCAAATGCCATTGTCAAATCATACATGCTCATTTCAGAAAAAAATACTCAGAAATTCCATTTGTTTCAAATCATTTCCCTTAGTTGAAGCAGAGCAGAGCTTAACGCTACTCAACATCGAAAACATTTCAAATCATTTCCCTTAGTTGAGGTGGAACTGAGCTCAACGCTACTCAACGTCGAAAATATTTCAAATCATTTCCCTTAGTTGAGGCGGAGCGGAGCTCAGAGCTACTCAACGTCGAAAATATTTCAAATCATTTCTTTTAGTTGAGGCGAACCGGAGCTCAACGCTACTCAATGTCGAAAACATTTCAAATCATTTCCCTTAGTTGAGGCGAACCGGAGCTCAACGCTACTCAACGTCGAAAACATTTTATATCATTTCCCTTAGTTGAGGCGGAGCGGAGCTTAACGCACCCAACGTCGAATATCCTTAGCTATGTGGAGTAATCTCAACACATCAACGTCGTACGTTCCTCTATGTGCACATAGGTACATTAATCCAGGATGCCCATATGCCTTCCTCTTATCCTTGAGCATTGGGGTCCCATTTCTATATTCCGACTACCCATTTGCCTTCGTCGAGTCCTTGAGCTTTAAGAGCCTTCTCAAAGATTTTATAAAAATACACAACATGTTTTGAAAACATCATATCATAAATATATAAATTACACATTTCCAAACCTTCCATAAAATCATATATTATCAACAACATCCTTTTCATAAAACCCATTCAAACAACCAGCGTGCTCAAATGCTTTTTAATATAAAATGCATGATATGCATATTAAAACTCGTGAAAGCATAATCATATACTCAAGTTCCAAACCGTTGATATTATTCACAGAGAAAACGTTCATACTTTGAAAACATTAGTGTTACCCATAGAGCTAAATAATTGCTTAAGAGAAGTTCCTTTTTCTCCTTTCTAATTCTGCCTTTCCTGAGTTTCTTGGACGCAGGGTTGAAAGTTTGAAATGCAAATCAACTGATTTTTCCCCTCTGACAGCTAAGTTGAACGCAATCTTGCGCCTTGAACGCAAAGGCTGATAACTTGAATGCAAGGTGCAGCCTTCCATGAAGCTCTTCTGGCTTCACCCCTTGGACGCACCGATTTGAACGCAGAGTCTATTTTGAACACAAGGTTCACATTGAACGTAGGGCAGATAATTTCCTTCTTCTAGCAACACTGTTGGACGCAAAGCAGATTCGATTTCCCTAAGTACCAACAACTGAGGAACGCAAGGTTGCTAGGTAGTTAGGAACACCTCGTCTCTTGGCTGCAGACTACCACTACAAACGCAAGGATTACTCTTTTCAGCGTTCTCTCTCTCCTTTCTCTCAAGAACTCAGACTTAAGGATCATCACCTGCTCCCCTTCCCTTAAGGTCCTATTTATAGCTTTGGGATAGAGGGCTTGTCATCCAACTTCTCTTCTTTATTTGCCACTTATTTGCCACCTGTCATGCTGCATGACACATCCGACATGCAACCCGACACCTTCTCCTTATGAGGTGTTAAGTCTAAATGAAGCCGTGTAGCTCTTATAAACTCATCTTATGCATTCGACTCGTTCCGAGATACGAACCATGCATCCAACTTAATGCCCTTATGCATCCATTTAATTCTCTTTTTATGGTTTTAGCTTCTTCATTCTCTTTTCTTCCTCCCGGCCTTCCTACTTTTGACCAGATTTCTTCCCCGCATACTACCATGCGTCTGTGCCTCTTGTTATGCATCCATCACTACTTTCCTTATGTCCATATCTTAGCTACAAGCCCTTCCCTTGAGTGATAAATGTCCGACTATGCTTGTTACTTTGTTAACCAAAATCATCTCAAGACCTTCCTTCATGCGTTTGTACTCCATGCGTTTATTAGTACTTTGCTATGTGATAACTTGTAGAAATACAAGTTATAATAGTCACTATTTGAATTAATTAGATTAACTTTAGAGCTAAACGCATGATTTTGGTAGTTGAATTATGCAAAATATATCACCATGCGTTGGCACTATTTACAAAACAAAATACCTGAAAAATTATGAGTTTTTTTGTTCCCAACGCAGGATTAAGAAGAAAAGAAGCACAAATAACCCAAGGACTAGAGACGAAGCTGCTACGAGAACAAATGGAAACCCATGCTTTGAAACTATGCGTCCGAGACCATGCGTTGAGACCATGCGTCGAGACCATGCGTTGAGAAGAGAAAGTAAATATGGACGCCTGGGCAAAAGCTGTCAGGTCATTATGAAAAAGGACAACACGTTATCAGATCATGGCAGAACCAATGTACCTACAATGTAAAAAGTCTACGCAGCGGGGCAAGGAATTTAATGCAAAGGTGTCAGGCCATCATGAGCTTCAACTTTTCGACACCTATAAATAGCCCAAAGCTTCAGAGAAAAAGGGAGGAAACGAGTTCAAGAGGCGAAAGCTTGCACAACTCTTCCACCATAACCAGCCTCCATTTCGAGCTCTTCTGAGAGACGGATTCTGAGAACTTTCAGAATCGTCTCCCAGTGAGTGAGAACCTTCACCCTATGGATTTTATGTATTGGATAGCAACCATCTCAAGCCTCCATGAAGCAAGAAGTTGCCAGTGGCGGCTTGACGTCTTCCATTTCCGTTTATTTTCCGTTTCCCTTCTTTTCACTTATGTTTTGTTAATGACATTCGAGAGAATGGCTTATTTTCTTAATATAAGTTTGATTGACGACTATCTTCCATTTATTTCCATATTAAATATCTTGCACCATGTTGATTGAATGCTAAATGAGTTAGATGTTAGAGTTAGTTTTTCTTGAGCAATATGAAGTATGTTACATCCTGATGAATGCATATCATTAGCTTGCATAACTTTGTCTGACAAACAAATGTAGTAAGCACGATTGTCTAGCTTGAGAGAGTAGATGGTTAATCTTTAGCATTTATCAAGACTAGATGAAGTGCAGAGATGTAGTTCATCTTTTGCCAACATAAACTTACCATGCGTCTTAGAGATAAGATTAATGTGGCGTCGAAACATCGAGAGATGGATTCACAAACTCAGTTTGTAGGTAGTACTTATACTTAGATAGGCTTAAGTAACAACTAGCTCCTATGTTAACTCTACCTTTATCGCATGGTTCCATTCATTCTCAACGCATGCTATCTGACGCTGAGGACATTTGACTAACCATCGCTGCGTCCACCTCATTTTTAGTCGTAGGAAATTTTATTCATTCTTTATGTATAGTTTTAGACACTTACAATCTTGCACATATTACTTGTATAAATCACCGCATAGTCATGCATATATTCTCACCGCCTAGTTATTACAAATCCCTGCGTTCGACCCTGGACTCACCAGAAAACCTATAAGAGCTTATACTTGGGCTTCTTATAGGAAAACTTGCTTAATCATGATCATACTTGAGTAATTCTCGACGCATCTTTGTATGGAAAATGAATACCTATTTTTGTGCAACACGCTATGAAACAATGTAAATCGAAAATAGAAATCCAATAAACCAAATCAACACTATGCGTCCACGACCTTTCTTCTATCCTTAAGGATCCCTTGATTGTTCCTCTATGCGTTCTTGAGTTGTATTCCAAGGTTATGCTTCCAACCTTTTCCTTATACTTAGCCATTTCCTCCACGATAAATCTAGCATGCGTCCATCTCGTGCTTCCTTCCTTTAGGCTTAGTTCTCAACCCTCTAAATTATCCAAAACTCAAGAGAAAACTCTCTCGATGGAGGTCCATGTGTTTACCTTAGATTATGATAGCATCTTTCCTCAATTTCACCTTATGTGTTTTATACTTAGGTTTCTTTCCAACACACCATGACTCAACTTTAATCCTTTTTGCTCATACGTCCTACCTACGCCAAAGTTACATCTCCTTATTTACCTCCTATGCGTTCACCTCTTTCCCCGAGCTCTCGGTTTACCTTAGATACTTCAACACTTAACCATTTTCTTTCCACAATGGTTACCATTACCATGCGTTTTCTTAATCTTGACCATGCGTCCAACATGGTGTCTTACTTACCAAATATGTATCCAACTCAACTAACTCCCAGCTATGCTTTCAACTCTTTCCATCACTTGGTGAGATTTCCTTTCTTTTCCTTAGATCAGACTTCCAAGCTTAAAAGCATAGTTGCATTCTCCTAGTTTAGTTATTCTACTTAGAAGAATTCTTAACTCTAAGAATTACTTCAAGTCCAAGATCCGGAGATTGCTCAATGCAACTTTCCAACCCTATCTATGACTTATACTTAACCCAATACTTAAGCACAAACCTCTCTTTCCTTTAAGTTCAACGCATACTTATTCCTATTCTAGCAACATTTCTCGGCCAACTCCACAAGCTTGTGATCCAATTCCACCTCTCTTGTCTTACTTCTTTTCCTTATAAGCTCTTAAGCGCATAAGTAGGGTGTTACACGTCGAGATTTTTCATGTCCAATGTCACACCCCCTCCCGGATTATCCTTTCTCAACCCGAGAAGAGGTGTGAAGACAGCAACCTTGACTCTTCTGTAAGGTTCACTGTCCAACCATTTCCGTCAAGAACAGCCCAGACGAGGTTTCCGTGTAGGCGAAGCATCCCGAACTCGCTTGCTACCTGGAAAATAAAATAAAATAGGAAAACGTAAGCTACAAGCTCCGTGAGTGACTGGCTTTGTAAAAACTATTTTTAGTTCGAACAGAGGCATGTCAAACAATATTCATAAAACAAGGATTAAGCAAAATAGCTTTTCCGCAAAACCTTGTCAATCTTGGGAATCCATTCTAAAACATACAGAATCGTTATCAAATAAATAATTCAGAAAAATCATTTGACATTTCAATCTTTTCCCTTAGTTGAAGTGGAGCAAAACTCAACACCCCAACGTCGAAAACATATAAGGCTCGATACGGAGCAAGGCTCAACGCACCGGCATATAACCTCTATGTGCACATAGGAATATGGCAGGTTGCCCATGTACCTTCTCATGTCCTTGAGTACTGGGTCCCGGGGAAGTTCACATGCTTATTAGCATTGATCCTCCTCTTAAACATTTATGGGCAGGTTGCCCAAGTGCTGGGTCCCGGGGAAGTTCACATGCTTATTAGCATTGATCCTCCTCTTAATCATTTATGGGCCGGTTGCCCAAGTGCTGGGTCCCGGGGAAGTTCACATGCTTATTAGCATTGATCCTCCTCTTAAACATTTATGGGCAGGTTGCCCAAGTGCTGGGTCTCGGGGAAGTTCACATGCTTATTAGCATTGATCCTCCTCTTAATCATTTATGGGCCGGTTGCCCAAGTGCTGGGTCCCGGGGAAGTTCACATGCTTATTAGCATTGATCCTCCTCTTAAACATTTTCTCCATCAATTTACATAAATAGTTCATCAAAGACTTTTTAGGAAACAGGGTTTTCCTCGATAAATATATTTTGCAACATGCCTTTCGTTACCATAAAGCAATCAAGTAAACATGCCTTTTAAACCATATATTCAAGCATTACGCTTTTCACAGAACAGTCATCTCAAAACCATATCACATAACAATATTTTTTAATAAAATTCATTTTCGAAAAAGGAAAGAGTTACTCACAAATCTCTTAAGGAATTTCCCCCTTTTTCCTTTCAAATTTCCGTTTCCCGAGCCCTTAACGCAAGGCTTCAGCTTCTAGTCCACTAGTTAGCCATTTTCACTCTCGGTAGCTTAGTTGGTCACAACGTTCTAACTCTGGAATGCAAGACTGGCCTCCCTCTATCAGTTTGGCTGGTCACAATCCTGCCCTTCAACGCAAGGTTGATGGCTACTGTAAAGTGCAGCCTAATCCTCTTATTTCTTTTCTGATGCGTCAACTTCTCTTGAACGCAAGGTTACCTTGAATGCATCATCTCTTTTCAACACCACGTTCTCCTTAAATGTTGGATTCGTTTCCCACGCAAGGTCAACCCCTCCTCAATGCAAGATAACTTCTTTAACACCAGATGATTAAGTTGTCAAAAATGTCTTCTTTCTTGGCCGCAGGCCTTCTTTTACAACTCAAGGGGGTTCCTTCCTTCTGTCTTCATTCTCCTTCTTCTCTCAAGGATTTTTACTTCAGAATCATCAGTCGTTACCCTTCCCCCAGGGTCCTATTTAAAGAGATCTTCCCATCCTACTCCCCTTTTACCACTTGATTGCCATATGTCGCTCTGCATGTCTGACTAACCATGCATTTGTCCAAGTGTTACTTTGCATGCAACACTTAACATGCCTTTTTAACACATCCTTGTTTTAAGGTGTCAAGTTTATATGGAGCCACCTGGCCTTTATAACTCATCTTATTCATCCATTATTTTCCAAATAGACAGCCATTCAATCCATACAGCGCCCTCATGCGTTCATTGAGTTTCCCCTAAGGTTTGAGCTTCCCTACTCTCTTGTCTAACTTTTAACTAACTACACCATCGTCTTTGACGTATAGAGGTAGCCGTCTCAACGCATAGGGACCTCAGTGCATGACAACCTCACCTACATATGGTAAGCCAACACGTTTCTTCTCCCATCGACGCAGCGACTACTTCAGCACACGATAACCATTCGTGATCACCTTCAACGTATAGTCGCCATATTACAATCCAGTGTTTACACAATCCTGCTAAGCGTCAACGACAACAAATCCTTCTCATGCTCTACCTTTATGCATTGGTCCTGTTGCGTTTACTTCCATCCTGCGTTCATGACCTTTTACCTATCCTTAGTCATTCCTTGATTATTTCCAAGGTTATTCTTTTAAACCTTTCCTTATATTACTATTCCCTTTTAGATAAATTAGCATGCGTCCAACACATGTTCTAGTTCGTATGCCTACTTCACCACCTTCTATTTTCATCACTTAGAAATATCTTATAATAGAAGTCTATGCGTCTTACGTCTTTCCCTTTAGGTGCGTGAGTATTTCCTATACGTCCACTTTCACTATGCGTTACTTCAATCTTGACCATGCGTCCAACATGGTCTTTTATTCCTCTCCTTCGGACTTTTCAACGCATTGGTTGCAAAAAGTTGGGTTGTCACATCCAACCAGATTCCTGCAAGCTGACAAACATGAGACACATGTGAGAAATGGAACCTCAAAGAAGGCTTCTACCAGAAACTTGTTCAAGAGAATTACAATTCCAATTCATAATGGATACAAATAAGAACAAACATTCTATGCAGTAGAAGTTACCAAAAGATTCTTCAACAATGGGGTTTGGAGTAAATAATAGGCATCTTTACCATAGTTATCTGTAAGAATGGTGCACTGAGAGCCAACCTAAGGAAAGACTTCTCAAAAGATAACTCCATCACGCATTTTAAGAACATCTTGTCGTACCACGAACAATGACCAATGATTAGCGGCACGAACGAGCAACACGACCTGCTGCTACCACGAACGACGAACGAACAAATGGCGGCATGACTGGCTGCTACCATGAACAACGACCAACGACCAACACAAACAGGCCACACGAACGACAGACGACTAGCAGCAGCACGAGTTGGTGCTACCATGAAAGGTGAACGAAGGAATGATTTAAGACAGGATGGGCGGAGGAACGACGGACGAACAAATGGACGTCGATAGGACAAGCAGACGAACCATGAACGACGGCACGGAGGGAGAATGACGGCAAATCTAAATCTAGCAAGGTGAACAATGAGCGTTTCAAAACTTGAGGAAAAACGGATTTTAATACAAAGGCTTTCCTTGATGGGCATGAAAGTCGACCCAAAACGATTTGGGCCTTTTATTGATGGCCAATGAGTGTCAAATCTACATACTTTTTTTTATGGATAATGACCATCAAGAAAGAGTTTTCTTGATAGCTTTTTACCATCAACAAACCTAAAAACTGAGAATTCACTATTTTGACGTAACTTAGGTACTTTTCAATTAAGAAAAATATTTCTCTTAATGTACATGCACATCAAGTTAAATATAAACCTTTCTTGATGTTCTAAGACCATCAAGAAATGTAAATTTAAATTAATAATAATTCAATCCTTCCCATGTTTAGGGTAAGTAAATAAATACTCCCTAAAGTGCTGATTTCAGGTCTTGAATAAAGAGGTCTCACCTTCTCACTGCCGCGCAAGGGGTTAGTTTATTGTTGGACTATAAACTGTTTGTTCATTAGAGGGGTCAATGGTAACTACAAGGGTAAAATGGTAATTTGAGCCAGTTGTAGTTACAAGTAATTTATGAAAGGTCAACTTACTATTGATTAGTTATTTCCATGGACACATAAATATATCTATAGTGTGAAGAGTGCAAATGTAGGTCCTTAGTGGAGTGACCGACAGTTAATTAATATTCATTAATCTAATTAAAAATTTTAATTGATTAATCTCATATCATTGGAACTTCTAATCTATACGTCGTCAAGGTTCCCTTGCTAGCTCATTAAGGTTTTGAATAAGAATCAATTATTTTGGATTAATTTGAAGTGTTCAAATTAATGAGGGAGTTAATTGTATATGATACAATAAGTATAATATATACAGAAACATTATAATATAAAGTCATTTTTTAATGAGATTCAAAATTTATATTTTATGTTATAAGAGAGACTAATATTTAAATAAAATTTAAATATTAATTATATGAATGAGATTCATATAAAACTATATGTTAAAATTAATATGAATGAGATTCATATTAAAACTATAGGTTATGTGAGAGAATGTTATTTGAATATGATTCATTTTAAATTAAATATGTGATATTTAATTAATTAATTAATTAATTGTTAATTAATTAATTTTATTTAATTATATATTAATATGATCTAATATGTTAAAATTAAATTAATTTTAATTTTAATTTAATATTTTTAAATTAATTGAATCAACTCCCACAACACGTGGTGGGGAATTATTATCTTCTCCTGGATAACGTATGTTAAAATAGAGAGGAAGATAGGTTATGTGTGTGCTGTTGGCAGAAGAAAAAATGTTATAATTTTCTCTGGAAAAAATATCTCAATAACTCTCTTTCTCTCAATATTTTCCTCCCTCACCAAAATCAAGAGAGCCCACTATTACTCTTGATTCATCCTGAGAATTGCAAGGAAGGCTAGCTTGGTGCTATCCCCAAGAAGTTCTCTGCATTTTTGTTGAAGAAGAACTTGTTGTTAGTGTTTTTATGAGGAGGAAAAGCCTACCCGAAAACAGTCTTCGAAGGTAAAGAACCTTAAACACCTAATTTCTTCTGATTGCATGCTAAGTTCTTTTGCTTATCAAAGTTTCTCATCTCTGTTATTTTATGTTTCAAATAATTCTCTTTTGATTTCATTCGCATACTGGCAATCACTTGTTTTGGTTGAGGATTCAACTCCTTCACTTAGTCCTAAATGCACCGGTCACTTTAGTAGTGCAAGAAACTATCACATGTGACCTTCAAAGTCCAGTGACTAGTAGAAATTTGTCCTTGGAGAACTTTACTGTATGTCCATTGAGGTCGAAGTACATGGACTCAACATTACTGTTCTCGACATGTACCTCTCTCAGCAAAATGTTGTAGACTAATGGACTGTTGAAAATTATGTCCATGTCCACCAACCTCTCAAAGACATTTCTCCTAAACATATCGAGTTGCCTATTTGTTACTTCTTTTTGATTTAGTCGGCTCATAACTTCAATATGAGATGACAAGTTAATAGCTTGGGTAGGTAGACAATCTTCAGTAGCAATGTTGAAGTTAACCATTGTTGAAAGAGAAATTACGGCCAATCACAAGTCCCCACGTCATCCCAACGAAAGTCCAAGTCCTTCGTGGAAACTATAGATTGGATTGAGCTGAGTAATTAAAGTTGTTCGAGTCCAAAGTCCAATACAATTCAAGCTCATTGTGAAATTTTGGGCTAAAGAAGATATTGGCCCAAGTCCAAGCCCATGTAAGGCCCATGGAAAACCTCTATAAATAAGGCCTTACCTCTCCATTTTGGAGAGGAGACACGAAGCATTAACAACAGAGTGTTGAAGCTCTAAAGCTTTGAAGATTTCAAGACTTTGAAGTTCTGATCGATCTCAAGATTACAACTTCCTGAAGATGGGAAGAATTGAAGCTTTGAAGCTCTGAAGACTGAAGCTACAAAGCTTTGAAGATCCAAAGGCTAAAGCTCTAATGATTTGAAGAACACAACTCCCTCAAGCTCTAAAGATCTGAAGAATACAGGCTTTGAAGAATATAATCGCTTTGAAGAATACATAAGACTTCCACAGGATAAGAAGACTCTACAAAGTTCTTGAAGTCAGAAACTCTAAAGGTCGATCCAAGTAGATCAATAAGCTAAAGGCTGATCCAAATCGATCAATAAGCCACAGGTCAATCCAACCCAATAAACAAGCCTAAAGGCCAATTACCCCACAAAAGATCAACAAGCCTAAAGGCCGATCACCCAACAAGATCGTCAAGCCCAAGCCCAAAGGTCGATCATCCAAGAAGATCAATAAGCCTACAATCAAAGTTTACCTTTTTGAGAGAGAGAATCAAAAGATCAAATATTAGAGATTGTACTCACAAACCTGAAATCAATACAAATATAAAGTTCAAATTCAGCGAATTAAATTTCTTTAGAAATCTCGTCAAATAGCCATCTACAAGAGCAAGTAAAAGACATAATTAGATAAGAAAAAAGAAACAGATATCTAAAACAAATGCATTCTGTTAAACTCTTAATAAAGACTCCCGCTCTCAACTCTCGGCTCTCGTTTGCTCTCAGCTTTTGACTCTCAGTTTGTGTGTAACCCTAGGTCTCGATACATATATCAATACACTCAACTCTTAGCTCTCGACCATCCATCGAGAGCATCCCACAACCCTCTACATTACTTGCGCCTCATACGAATTGAATATCGTCTCCTACAGTCTCGAAAATACTCCATTCTCTTCACTTGATATCGGTGCATTCTCTCGTGTCTTAGTCCTCTTCCTCTCCTAAATCCTAATCTATTGTACGATTCAGGCACTTCTATAAACCCTAACAACAACACATGCAACAGAAAACCAAGCGAAATGCAAACGAAAGCAAACAAGACCGAAACCCAGACCTTGGAAGATAAAAACGAAAACAAACATGAAATAAAGGCATACCTTTGAAGATAAATGAGAGATAAATTATTCGCGATCGAGAGCGAGATACAAGAGCCAAGAGTCTAGGAGCGAGATTGTGATCAAGTAAGTTGAAAAAGTCAATATATTTGATCGATGTGGATCAAGATCGAGTTCTGAGAGTGGGGTACAAGTGCTGAGAGTGATATTGTGTAGAAAGTTAACTAGGGTTGACCGTCGTGGATTGAGACTGAGGGTCAATAGTGGGGACCGTGAGCCAAGAGCGAGAGTCGAGAGCGAAACTCATGGGGGTGCCTCTGAATAACGTTTTTGGAGATAGTGTTGTAAATTCACACGTCGCTGACACCAGCAGAAGATCATATTTCATTGAAAATCTGGGGAGAGGCCGAATTTCATTTGGGCCCTTGAATTTTGGACATGTATACAAATTTTTCGGGTTGGATTGAACTAATTAATTAGGTGTTGGGTGCACCAATTGTGCAATAAAAGAGGCGCAATACTTAAGTGCAGCTAAATGCACTAAATTAAATTATCACATGCCAATTATTTTTAATTGGGTGTACGAGGACTGCACTCCAAAAAAAATAAAAAATCGACATAGTAATTTTATTCTTTTAAAAGAAAATTTTGTTTGTGTGCATTTTGCCATTTAGATATAGATTATTGATAGACATAAATTTTACAAGAAATGCCTTCCACACAACATCAATTTGATATTCAAAGTTGATTGAAACTTACGAGAAACACCCGGGCTCATCAACGACAAAATGTACGCCCGCAGTCTTTTGGCACGCGGCACCACCTCCATATTCTTTCTTTTCTGATCTTTTTCTTTTTTTTTTTTTTCCTCTCTTTTCAAAGTAATTAATTTGATTTAACTAGACTTTTTTTTAGAAGAGATTTAATTAGATTTTTAAAAGTAACTAAAATTTGATTTGATTTGATTTTCAATTTTTTTTCTAATTTTAACTTCAATTTGATCTTCCTAGCTATAATCTAACTTTTGAGTTTTATATATATTTTTTCTATTTTTTCTGTATAACAACTGTGGGGATGGGAGATTAAATCTCCCACCTAATAAAAGGTCATGTTAATTACTATTGGGATGCAAATTTAAATAAAATAAAATAAAATAAAATAAAAATCTAATTAATTTAAATAAATACGCTATTAATAAAATAAACAAATTAAACAAAAAATTGTTCAGAAAAAAAATTAAATCAAATTTAATTCTGCTTTAATTTTAGTATTTAAACCGTGGTTTTTTTTTTCCTTCCAAATTTTGTAAAGATTTAGATCTTGAAATATATACACTAAATTTTAGTTAAGATCTTTTTTTCCATTGAAGAGCTTATGTCACACCCCTTCCTAGATTACCCTACTCAACCCAAGAGGAGATGTGAGGACAGCAAACATTACCCCTCTTGTGATGTATACTATCCATCTGTACCTGATTAACCTGCTAAATTATTTCATACATATCTACTCATAGATTCAAAGCCATAAGAACTTATGTTTATGCAATTAAACATTTCAACATGTTCACAATATACTTATACAACAACCCATCTCACATCCCAACATATGTACAACTAGGTCTACATGCCACCTATATAAGTTTATTTACACATACAACAACCACAATATGAATTGTTTCTGATAAATCAAAGCTTAAGCAGGGAGAGCTAAAGTAGGCTAAGCACCGGGAACGTCCTCACTACCTAGACAGAAAAGAAAACATGGAAAGCATGAGCTAAAAGCCCCATGAGTGACTAGTTTTGTAAAACTGTCTTTGGTTCAGAAACCAACATGGTAAAACATTATCACAATACGTACAAAACATGGATTCAAATCATAATTATTAGAAAAACATGCTCAATTGCCTTTGTCAAATCATACATGATCGTTTCAGAAAAATCATACAGAAATCCAGATTAATTTTACAATCATTTTCCTTAGTTGAGGCGGAGCAAGACTCAACGCTCACAACGTCGAAAACAACCTTAGTTGGGGTGGAGCAAGACTCAACACACCCAACGTCGAAAACGAATATTTACCTTAGTTGAGTCGGAGCAAAACTCAACGCACCCAACGTCGAAAACCTCTATGTGC
The DNA here is from genome assembly GCA_031780015.1 of Citrullus colocynthis. NCBI lineage: Eukaryota > Viridiplantae > Streptophyta > Magnoliopsida > Cucurbitales > Cucurbitaceae > Citrullus > Citrullus colocynthis. Next base: position 1,990,593 of record QLSR01000047.1, read on the forward strand.
ACATAGGAATATATCGGGATGCCCAAGTACCTTCTCCGAGTCCATCAGTACTAGGTCCCTAGTCACAAAGCTGCCCACATGCCTTCTCAAATGTCCTTCAACATTGGGTCCCATAGAAAACGTTTTAGAAACAGGTATATTTCGCATAAACAGTTCATTGTAAACACCTTTCATGGAAAACAGAGCGTTTCTCAATAAAAAGCATCTTATAAACATGTTTTTCAAAAATGCCTTCATGCCATAAAATCAAGTATAAGCATGCATGCCATATATCAAAGCAACCATCATGCTTTTCAAATCATCATAAAAGTACATTTTATACGAAAGTCTAGTTAAATGTTTTAACTAAAATCATTTAGGAAAAGGAAAGTGTCACTCATAACTTGTCCTAGGCCCTAAGCGGATTATACGCCTTTCCTAGCTCTTCCTGGCCTGTAAATACACATTTCTTTGTGTTAGGCTTTCCTAAACTTTGTTCCCATAACCATTAAGTTGGCATAATTAAACTCCAAGCATGCTTCATCACTGAGACTCATTTCTCCCAAAATAATTCATAATGAGTGAGATTACTAGCGAGATTGGCTTACAAATATACAACACTAGCGAGATCATAATGAACGAGACTAGCGAGATTCACCTTGAGTAGCAATACCTAGTGACACTCAGCGAGATTTGATAGATGCATAACTGTCATACCCTCTTTCTAAGATTTTCGTAAAGTCTATCAATGGAAGAAGTAAGATCTATGGAGAGAGAGGAAACTTTATCAAATGACGGGCAGGGTTAAGAAGAATAGCTGAGAAGTAAGCGAAGTTGGACGTATACTAAGTAGGAAAACCATGTTGGACGCATGGTAGAGACGCAGGAACAAACGCATAGAAGTAAGCATTTGAGACTTTAATGCTGGGTAGTATGAGGAAGGGAAATACTGTAAGCTCCTATCCGACATTGGGAGTTGACAAGTTAAGGATAAAATATGATATGTGTAGTGAATAAGTCGGCTGAATATTATAGGAGCAGAAGTGGCTAAGAGTTGACCATGCGTTAATGGGGTTACGCGTTGAGAATATGTTGGAAGACACGATGCGTTGGAAGTCACCATGAGTAGAAGGCAACCATGCGCTGAAGTTACACTGCGTCCAAGACAAAACAGTCTTGACGCGATGAAGGTAATGGTGTGAAAGATTATGTTGTATGCGTCAGAAATAGGAGGCGCCGAGGACGCCATGCGCTGAGAGGGGTTAGTTGCTGAAGGCGCTGAAGGAGAATTTAGATAGGAGTGCCTTGCGTTGAAGAGAAGACCCGCACTAGCCTACGGGTGAGGGGATAAGTCAGTATTATTATCTCGGTACTTGTGATGCTTAAGTCAGTAGTATATATAGGTGAGTTTAATCACTTTCTAACATTTCGAGAGCTTAAGTCGGTTCCATCTTTAAGAGGAAACACAAGAGAAGATAGAGGAAGGAGTTCTTATAGTTTTTAGACGAAATTTCACTCGTTTCGGTGCTGAAATCAGAGCTGGAACAGAAGATTGATTTGCAGACGCACAGATTGAACAGTGGTCGATGTTTGGAATAGAACGACTTGAGAAAGCCGAGTTTAAAGCTGAAATTTGGAGGTTAGTAAGCTAACACAATTTCTAACAAGTCTTATGAAGGATGGTTAAGCTGAAAGTGAAGTTAATCAGATGAATCTTTAGGTAAAAGCAGCAGCTACAGAACTGCTATGCAATCTGGAGCAACGCGGAGTGATTTTGCCATAACCAGAGAACGATAAAGAGTTAGGCCTTGAAATTTTGAGGTAAGCTAAGGAACCTAATTCTTTACAAGTTTGTAGAAGGGAAGAAATCTTAGTTTGGGCTGGAAATGTGTGTTTAGCAGGGACTAAGCAGAGACATCAAAGCTTTAGCAGTCAGCTTTGTTAAGGAGAAGTTAAGACTCAAATGTTGGTATAACAACAGAAGCAAGTTACACACAAAGTATCCTTAGAATCAAGATACAACAGAAGGATAAGGAACATCTAATAATTGTAGCTTTAGTGTTAGGACTTGAGAGTAAACCGATGAAAGCCTAACTGCATGATGAATAATAAACATTAAGCATGCGATGAGTTGTTGCTTCTGTATTAATGAATGAAAAAGAAGCATAACAAGGGAAAGTATCTATTTCAGGTCAAGGGGAGCTAAGGAAAGCATATAACCCGCTTGGCGTCTGAAAGAAGTTGTGAGTGACTTTATGGTTTGAAATAAGTTAATTTGAATGTTATTCTCTCCTATATGCTTAATGATATCTTTGAAGTATAAGATGAAATGTACTTTTATGTATGAAACTAGCACAGTTCTTTTATGCGAGATAGAGATTGATAATGTATTAGATAATGTTCTAAGTCTCATCAAGCTAGTTGCTAGTTAAATGTTCTAAGAATGTTGAGTAATCATGTTTATGGCTAAATTATGATAAATGTATTGTCTATGCATAAGAATCATTCAAATGGGACCCAATGCTGAAGGACATGAGAAGGCATATGGGCAGCCCTAGTATCTCTTCAAAGCTCTCACCTAAGGATATAAAGATGGTGATTGAGTATTTCCGGGGACCCTAGTACCAAAGGACATGAGAAGGTACATGGGCAGCCCAAGAACAGATGGATTTACAAGCAGAATTAAACGGGTAATTGATGCTGATGTGTTGAGATTACTCGACACAGCTAAGGCTTATTGACGTTAAGTGCGTTGAGGTTGCTCCGCCTTAACAAAGGTTCGATGGAAAGATATCCATTTATGTAATAATAATTAAGTACAAATGTGGGTATTTACAAGTTTATGAAGCATGATCTAGCAGTTCCTATAGATGACTGTAGTTATGTTTATTAAGTTGTTTCTTAGTTAGTCACTCACTGAGCATTGTAGCTCATAATGTTTTTCTGTTGTTTTCCTTCCAGGTAGCAAGCGTGATCGCGGTACCTAGCTTACCCTCCAGATTTGTCTGAGCTAAACTAGAATTTTGTTTTAAGTGAACTTTGTAAACTCCACTCCCATGTAAAAGTTGTTCATACTTGAAAGACAATTAGGTAGATTACCTGGTATATATGTAAACCTTATACAAAGTCCTTTAACTCTTACTTTTGATGCTACCTCATTAGGAACATTTGCATAACTATTTTAAAGGTTAACCATTTTGTTGGCTAGTTATGATATAAAATGTATATATAACGATGTTTAGCAGAATACAGATTAAATAACACTCACTCCTAGATAAAGATATAGATATAAATAAATATCTAGGTTGAGGGTGTTACAATAACTCTCTGCATTTCCAGCGACACTCGTCTTGCTACTCACTCTCCAACTTCTCAACAACACTGCAATACCAACGACACCCGACAACCACAGTTTCTTCCTTTCCTTCTGTTCTCATTTCTACCTGATAAAAATCGCATTTTCAGCCAAATTCAGAACTTCTTTCCTTCTACAAACTTGTAAAGGAATAGGTTCTTTGACTTACCTAAAAATTTGAGAGCATGATTCTTCTCCATTTGAGATATATTCTTAAATAACATTTAGTTGCTCTCAATTGCCTAGCAAATCAATAACAATCACTTCCACCTACAATTTTATATGTTTCCCCTCAAATTTAACTCAAACATTCTTCATAGAAATGGTTAGAAATTGAGTTAACTTACTAACCTCAAAATTTCAACCCTAGCTTCAACTTCCTCAGCTAGAACTTCTCCAAAAACTAAACCATGCTTGGATTTCACAACCACAATCAAACCTCCTGTTCTAGCTTTAGTTACACCACCAAAAGGAATAGAATTCCACTCGAATTCGACGTGAACACCTTCTTCTACCTTCCCTTGTTGTTTGTTTGAAAAATGGAACCGACTCGAGCTCTGAAAAGTGTTTAAAATGATTAAATATTTGGCCCACTCATATATATATGCTGCCGACTTAACCTCCACTTCCATTGCTTTTTAAAATAGATTGGCCAGCGCAGACTCTTCACCAACATACCAACGCATGGCAACCCTCAACGCAACCTACCTCCAATTCCAATAGCAGCCATCCACATACAACTGCCTTCAATGCATGGCAACAACCTTCAACGCATGGCTGCAGTTCAACACATTCAGCTACTCTCCAATGCATAGTAACTTTACCAACGCATTGTAGGTCAAGTACAACTTTTCCCTGCCAAGTTCCAACTTCCCTTCTAACGCGTGTAACATTTTCAGCGCATGGTGACACCTTCGACGCATAATAACTCTATCAAAATATAACAACTCTTCAGCCTTACAGACACATAGCCATGGCCAACACTTAAACAATTTTTACTCCTTCACTCTCGGCCACCATTCCTCTTTACAACGCATAACACATGACTTCTTAGCTTGCTTTCTCCCAAAACTCAGCATGTTTTACAAGTTAGGGCTTACAGCTTAGCTTTTAGTATTTCAACTATTACCTTCTTTTTCCTTTCTTTTCCTTTAATTTCAATTTTAAAACTTTTAGATTGGTGAACACATACTTGAATTTTTGTTAGGAATCTTAAGATTTCTTCCTATTCTAAAACAATTCCATGTATCAGTTTGTTGGATTATCACTAAAATATAGGCTAAATTATAAAAAGTATCCTTGAACTTTGTACTTTATGTAAAAAAAATGTTCCTGAGTTTTAAAATTTTAAAAAATACTCTTAAACCTCAAAAAAAAAAAAGGAAAAAACTTAAAAAATATTCTTACCGTTAGTTTTGGATGAAAATTGCTAAACTTTTGCTTCAAAAATACCGTATTTCAAAAAAATTTACTAGACCCTTAATTTAAATTTAAAGAAAAGTTCAAAAATTCTCACGCCTTTAGTGTATGTATAGAAATCGTTAATATCTTTTGCAAAACTAACTCTAAAATTTTTATTAAAATAAGTTTAAAAAAATCCTCACTTTATTAGTATAGTGATCAATTTGTTTGAAGTTGTTGAATATGCCAAGATATATAAGTGGGCTTTTATTGGAGTGTATTGAAAATTAAAGGCCCAATGGCATCTTTTGTAAATAAAAGGTTGATGGCATTTTTGAAATAATCATCATCTTCATTCCTTAAGGCACCATCATGTGAGATGATGAAAAAGGAGAGAAATTTTTCTTCTTGAAGGAGAGCAGCCCCAAAATGACACTCAAAGAGAGAGAGAAAGTTAATTCTACAGAGGGAGAGAGAAGTCGTGGGTCTGAATTCCAATCTCTCATCATCGGTGTTAGAGTTCTCTATTGGGAGTACTAGTTCGATAGTGAGTTTTCCGGCGAGGTTAATCTCGGTTATAGTGCAATGTTTCAACCACGTGAGTCACTAGTTTAAAGGAGTTTTGTCTGGCATTTAGGTCTCGGCTTCAGAGGCCATTTTTTAGCATTCAGGTCCCGATTTGGAGGCGTGGTACAATGGATGTTTGCCAGCGATAAAGTCGATAGTTGGCGCAGATTGCACAGGTGGTTGGTCTCAGTCTAGAGCCAGAATAATCGTGGTTTCATTCTCATTAAATGAATAAATTACAGATTGTTGATTCTAGAATATTTCTGTAATTTGTCAACTTATTTGCTTTTAATAACAATTACTCCAAGCTGGTTCTCAAGTGGATGTAGACCAAATTGGTCGAACCACTATATATCACTGTGTTCTATATTTATCGCTCTCGATATTGTCTGCTGCCTATTTTTGTTCTGTTTTGGACGTGTTTGAGTTTTATTTTATTTTACAAGTGATATCAGAGGTCCGTTCGATCCAAAGGAGGAGGGTGCATGGTAGTCTGCTATTATCATATTCTTTATTTAAGTAGCTTTGTGAAATGTCTTCATTGTCAACACGTTTCAAAGTTGTTAAGTTTGATGGGAAGGGTAATTTCAGGTATGGAGAAAAAAGATTAAGGCTCTTTTGGTACAACAAAAAGTAGCCAAAATCTTAGACAAAAAAGACCTTTCGCCAACAATTACAGAAGTTGAAAAAATTAAGATATGGATGAAAATAGCCTATTTGACAATAATACTCTATATTTCAGATGGAGTGCTTAGGCTAGTACATGAGGCTGCTAGTACTGTGGAGTTATGGAAAAAGTTAGAAAGCCTTTATTTGACAAAGTCCTTGCCAAATAAATTATATCTAAAAGAGAAATTTTTTTGATATAAGATGGACCAGAGTAAAGGCTTGAAAGAGAACTTGGATAAATTCCAAAAGATTATTGTTGATCTCAATAACATCGGTGATAAGATGTCGAATGAAAATTAAGCAGTTATTCTTTTGAATTCATTACCCGAATCGTTGCAAGAAGTTAAGGCAACTATTAAATATGGTAGAGATTATTTGACCATGGATATTGTGTTGGATGCCTCGAGAACTAGAAATCTCGAAATTAAAAAGGAACCAAGGATGGAGAGTTACTTATGGCCAGAAGGAGAAGTGAGAAAAAGAACTAGAAAGGAAAAGAGACAAGGTCCAGGTCGAAATTCAAAGGGAAAGCTAAAAAATGTTTCTTGTGTCATAAAGGACATTTTAAGAAACATTGCCCTTTGAATAAGAGTAAGGAAGCATCAAGTAGCAAGCATGCAGGTGAATCTAGTGCAGCGAATGTTAATGATGAGTATGATTTTGCAGAGGTCTTGATGGTGTCCAATAGGGATATTTAAAATGCTTGGATCATGGATTTAGGGTGCACGTATCAAATGACTCCCAACAGGGATCTTCTAATTGACTTTCAGAAAATGATGAGGGAAAAGTTTTGCTTGGTGATAGCAGTACCTGTGATGTAAAAGGAATTGGGTCAATTTGCATAGCAACACATGATAGCTTGATCAGAATGCTTACAAATGTAATGTATGTTCCAGAACTCAAACGAAATCTAATTTCTCTAGGTGAATTAGACAAAACAGGTTATTATTATAAATCTGAGAAGGGAGTTCTGAAGGTTACTAAGGGTTGTTTGGTTAAGCTGAAAGAAATCTTGAAGAATGGCCTATATGTGTTGGAAGGTACTGCAGTTTTAGGTAGTGTTGTTGTTGCATCTAACATAGGGACTGGTATGTCTATGTTGTGGCATAGAAGGCTAGCTCATGTGTGCGAAAGAAATCTACAAGCTCTTTCACAACAAAGCTTGCTTGGAAGAGTGGAAAACATTGAACTTCCATTTTGTGAACATTGAAAAGGTTGAATCCCTAACACAGCAGAAGCAGTACAAAACCAAACTCAAAATAATTGGGATTTTGAAATACCAATACATTGGGGAAAAAATACAAGATACCTACTGTTTTAATTTTAGGCTAAGCATGGATTAGAAATAGAAACTTACTTTCGTTGTCGACTCTAAACATGACCACCACGAACCTCTCCTATTCCCTGAAGGATGAGGTAAGGATTATGGATCCTTGATCTTGATCTTTTTGGAAAAAAAGAGAGAGCACCAGAGAGAAGTTTTATCGATTGAGAGAAAAAATAATCTCATTTCTCCTATTTCTTTTGCAGGCATATTTAGGGAGAGAGAGCAGGAGATGCGGGAAAACCACGTAAAGCATAACTCCCACGATAGGTTGCTTTTTTAATTTATTTATTTATTAAATTATTTAATTTTAAAAAATAAATAATAATTAATCATTAATCAAATCTAATTTAATTAATTATTTCATTTAAATCATATTTAAATGAACATCTCCCATATAACCTATAGTTTTAATTCATTTAATTTAATTAAAATTAATTAAGAAAATTAATTATTTAATTAATTAATTTTCAAATTAAATATCTAATACTTAATTTAACCTACATTTGAATCATATTCAATTGTTATTCTCTCATAACTTATAGTTTTAATGTGCATCTAATACACAATAATTTTAACCTATAGTTTTAATATGAATCTAATTCATATTATTATTTGAACTCCTTCAAATATTTAATTCTCTCAAAAATTTATTTTGTATCATATCCAAAATTAAATTTATATTATAAACTTCAAATTAAACTTTATATTATAATGTATCAACATACATTATGTTATTTCCCTAGGTAAATTTGAACATTTCAAATTTCATTCAAGACATAAATACCTCATCACTCTTTACGAGCTAGGAAGGGGACCTAATGGACCTATAGATCAAAAGCTCCAATGATATGAGATTAATTGGCTAAACTTATTAACCACATTAATCAATATTCGTTAATTGTGGGTACACTTCACTAAAGACCCACAGCTACACTATTTTCACTGCAGATATATTTCTGTGTCCATGGATATAGACCAATAATAGCAAATTAGTCCTTCACAAGTGTTAATAACACCAGCTGGGTTAAATTACTGTTTTATCCCTGGGTTACTTCTAAATCCTTAAGTACTAGTACTCCTCTAATGAACAACCTATTTATGATCCAACCATTAAACAGAAACCCCTCTCGGGCCAGTAAGAGGGTAGGGCCCTTTTTTCAAGTCCTGAAGACACCACTTAAGGGAACACTTATCTACTTACCCTAAAGATGGAAATGAGTAAATTCCATCTTGTATAATTATGTCCCCAGCTCTCCCACTTGGTCTTGTCCCCAAGATGGTAGGCATATTGAATCGGCAAATAGCCACTCTCACCTGTACAAATCAAAGGATAATCCCTTGTGGACAGGAGTTCATAATATGCTCAGGATTAAGACTAAGTTGCTTAGATTATCCTATTGAAATAGAAACCTAACTAGTCAATGAAATTACATCTAGTGATTACTATTTTGCGGTTCAATCTTATACAAACTCATTGCACAGGATGCCCCCACTCGCATGTCACCTACACGAACGCATTAGATCATTGCATTTGTATCAAATACAAAGTGTGTCGTATTCATAGTGTCACCAGGATAAGGTACCCAACCTTATCCCTATACTATAGACGCTTTAGACTGTATCTTGAATATTGACCTCCGTATGACCCCACATACAGTTTAAGACTCATAAAACAGCCTAGAATGTTAGTTTGTTGAATTTAGGATTATTAAGACAAAACAAATAAAAACAATCAATAACGCTTATTAAAGTAACACATCAACAACTTTTTATTAATGATTTAATGGCGGTCAAATAATTACATTTACAATCTACAAGTTTTAGTGCATAAAACCCAACCAACATTGCATTATGGAAAAGTCTACCAGAGTGAAGTTTGGGAGAGGGAAGCATTCTACCAAAGGTATTTTGGATTATGTTCATTCAAATTTGTGGTGCCCTACTAAGGTACCTTCTATGGGATGTTCGAGGTACTTCATGTCTATCATTGATGACTTTTCAAGGAAGGTGTGGATGTATCCACTGAAACAGAAGGATGAAGCTTTTGGGAAATTTCTCGAATGGAAGAAGCAGGTTGAGAACCAAACAGGAAGGAAGGTAAAGTATCTGAGGACAGATAATGGTTTAGAGTTTGTGAATAACAAATTCACTTCCTGTTACGTACACTCCACAACATAATGGTTTAGTTGAGAGATTTAACAGAACAATAATGGTGCGTACAAGATGTCACTTGACAAATGCTTCATTACCTTTGAAGGTTTAGGGGAAGCTACCCAAACAGCTTGTTATCTCATTAATAGGAGTCCATCTTCTGCTTTAAGCTCAAAGACTCCTCAGGAGATATGGACAGGACAAGCTCCAAGTTTGGATCATCTCAGTGTGTTTGGATGTTCAGCTTATGCTCATGTTAAGGAAGGAAAGCTGAATAAGAGAGCATTGAAATGTATGTTTATTGGCTATCCTCAGAGTGTCAAAGGTTATAAGCTTTGGTGCTTGGAAGAGGGCAGAAATAAATGTATGATCAGCAGAGATGTAACTTTTAATGAAAATGCCGTTTTGTGTCAAAAAGCAGTAGAGACAACAAACAGTTGAACATGTTGAGCATATCAGGTCAGAATTGATTTTGAAGCACAACCATCAATTACTTTAGGTGAATATAGTGATCAGTCACCACTAGTTTCACAAGCAGAGTCTTCACAACAATCTGGCTCTGATGGTGGACAGTCTCAACAGGAGAGAACTTTGATTGATGAGGGAGCTTTCATTGAAGAAAGTTCAAGTAACAATGACCTACAGAACTACCAACTTACACGTGACAGGCCTTAGAGGGTGAGAAATGCTTCTATGAGGTATCGTTATGCTGATTTAGTTGCTTATGCTCTTACTTGTGCGGCTGATAGAATTGAAGCAGAGCCTCTTACTTTTGAGGAGGCAATTGTATCTTATTCGAAAGAACAATGGAAGAATGCTATGGAACCAGAATTGTTCTCGTTGCAGAAGAATCAGACGTGGTCATTGGTTCAAAGCCTCCAATAAAAAACTCATTTGGTCAAAGTGGATTTATAAAATCAAGCATGGTTCAGGGTGTGACAGTAAGCCCAGGTATAAGGCTAGGCTGGTTGCCAAAGGCTACACACAAAAGGAAGGAGTTGACTTTCATGAGATTTTCTCTCCGGTTGTGAGGCATTCATCCATTAGATTGTTTTTATCTATTGCTATTCACTTTGATATGTTTCTCGAACAAATGGACGTCACCGCAACATTCCTTCATGGAGAATTGGAGGAGGTGATCTACATGGCTCAACCTAAGGGTTATAAGGTGAAGGGAAAGGAAGACATGGTCTATCGTCTTCACAAGTCCATCTATGGACTGAAGCAATCTCCAAGACAGTGGTATGTTAGGTTTGATACATTTATCTTGAAGCAGGAGTTTCACAGGAGCTCATATGATGCTTGCTTATACTATAAACTATCTTAGAAAGGTACGTATATTTATCTACTACTTTATGTAGATGATATGAACTAGTGTTTAAGGATTATGCTGAAATCTGTGAACTCAAGAGATAATTGAGTAGTGAGTTTGAGAAGAAAGATTTAGGCGAATTGAAAAAGATCTTAGGCATGGATGTTAAAAGAGATAGGGACAAAGGTTTATTAACCATTTCGCAGGAGAGTTATGTGCATAAACTGCTTGAGAAGTATAGTATGTCTAAATGTAAGGAAGTTTCGATACCCTTAACATCTCAGTTTAGACATTCTTCGTCTTAGTGTCCTACTAATGAACAAGAAAGGTTAGAGATGTCTAACATTCCCTATTGTAATGTTGTTGGAAGTATTATGTATCAGAGGAGTTTTGTCCGGCATTTGGGTCTTGGCTTCCGGGGCCATTTTTTAGCATTCAGGTCTTGTTTGGAGGCGTAGTTCAGTGCGTAATCTCTTGGTATAGTGGATGTTTGCCTACGGTAAAGTTGGTAGTTGGCACAGATTGCACAGGCGATTAGTCTCGGTCTAGAGGCGGAATAATTGTGGTTTCTTTCTCCTTAAATGAATAAATTATAGATTGTTGATTCTTGCATATTTCTGTAGTTTGTAAACTTATTTGCTCTTAATAAAAATCACTCCAAGCTGGTTCTCAAGTGGATCTAGACCAAATTGATCGAACCACTATATTTCGTTGTGTTCTTTATTTATAACTCGAAATTGTTTGCTGGCTATTGTGTTTGTTTTGGGCGTGTTTGAGTTTTATTTTATTTTACATAAGTTTTTTTTTTTTTCTCCAAAACAACCAATTTTAAAATAAATTTTATATAGATATCCTCATTGTTTATGTAGACATTCTCATTTTTCTCCTATTTTTTCAATTCTTACACCAATTTTTTCAACAATCAAAATAAAAACCAAAATTTAAATTAAAACATAAAATCCCACAAATTCTCACAAAATTTCTAAATCAAAATCTCCAAACATACCAAAACAATCAATTTATTTTTCATGTCAATACCAAATTTATAAAAATATAAAAATATTTATATATTGATGAAAATTAAATATGATGAAAGAATGTTCGAAATTTGGATTATTGATATTGCTCAGTGTGTTCATAATTAAACATTTAAAAGAAATAAACAAAAGAAAAAAATCAATTTATAACCTTTTCTCTTAGCATACGAGCTACAAAGTAGGTTGTTTGTAGGAATTTGTACACATATAACCTACATAAATAGGTTTAATTACATAAACAATGTATTATTTGTGAAAAATAGTAGGCATTTCAACCCTCAAAATCATTTAAGTATTAAAAATTCCTCTTCCACAAATTTAATAAAAAAATTAAATTGAATTTTAATTCCTCTTCTATTTTTTATATTTTTCTTCTCTCCCACTCAAGATTTTCTAAAGCTGCAGAAACAAGCATGTGAAGCATTATGAGAAAGATCGGGTACCGGTAGCCATAAAAGCTTAGAAGATGTTTGTTGAGAAGAAGAACGCCAATGTTGGATAAGTACCATAAGAGTGGTACATGTTTGAGCCTCCACCAAGGCCAAAATGGATTTGACAGACAAGAAGCTGAGACCTTCTTTCTCCATAAATTACAGGTTTTAGAGTGAGAAAATCTAGAGGAAGAAGAGAGGTTGAGAAAGATAATATGCTTAAACCATATGTATAGAGTACATATTTATGCATATATTATTGTCATAGTATATGTACGGGTTTTATTTCTAAATTTGCTTTTCAATTTTCAAATACATATTGAGTTATTTTTTCAAATAATATGATAATAGTTAACTATGTTTTATTTTCCATTGTCATATTATGCCCTAATTTATCAAATATTATAATTGATAAAGATAAAAATGATATAATAAAACGTATATATTTGTTAAATAACTAAATATATTTATGTATATATGACAGAATACATGAAGTATATATTAAATTAAAATATGAAGCATATATTATATAAACAACATTAAATCTATATGTGTTATAAATATATTTGAAATATATGTGTTATAAATATATTTGAAATAAACATCATATCTATACATAAAAACAAAATTCATATGAAAATGAAGATTTGTAATGCATTAAATGCATTCCATTAAAATTGTGAATTCTAACTTTTAAGTTAAAAGTTGAAATCCATAAAAAAGGAAAATTTGTAATTGATTAAACAAATAAATTCCTAAAATAAATGAAAACTTTTTGAAAAGATTATGTATTAAAAGCTAAGTAACCAAAAATCATAAATGTAAAAAATAAGTTAAATTCGAAATCATGTAAATAAAAAGATAATTATAAATTTCCAAAATTTACTTTGTGAAAAGATTATGTTGTTCAATGAGATTTCCGAAGAAATTTAATTCGTGGAACTTGAACTTCGTATTTGTATTAATTTCAGTGTTGTGAGTACAATCTGTAAAAATATTTGATCCTTTGATTTTTTCTTTCAAAGAAAAGTAAACACATGCAACTTGAATTCTTGAAATCTTCTATGAAACTTTGCTCTCAAGGTCTTCAACTCCAGAGTCTCCATTTCTTCAAGTCTCTAGAACTTTAGTATTTTGGATCCTCGATCATTAGCTTCTTTGGAATTTCAGGGTTTCAATCTTCAGAACTTGTGAGCTTGGAAGCTTCAGTCTTTAGATCTTGAGCTTCAGTCTTCAATTCTTCAAAATTTGAATTTCTAGAGCTTTAGCACTTTTTCTTTACTCTTCCAACCCCCTCCCCCCCCCCCCCCCCCCCCCNTAGGTTTTTTTTGTGGGCTTGGGCCAACTTGCTCTTGGACCATTGGGCTTGGGCCAACCTGCTTTTGGGTCGTTGGGCTTGGGCCCAACTTTCTCTTTGGTTTGAGCTAAAGTTGGATTTGGGCCCAATACTTTCTTTAGCCTAAAAAATGTTCAAAATTTCTTATCCAACAAATGCTACCTTTTCGAAATTCACACACATTTTTGTGTGAGTGGATTTCGAAAACATTGAAGTTGAATCTTACCTGTAAGTTATATGCTCCTTATCAATGAAATTTAGGAACACAACAAAACTTTATCAATAGAAGTAAATTTTGGAGTATGACCAAACTCTAATTTACTTTGAATTTGAGGTTTTAATCCATCAATTGATTTGATTAGAGGGATAGGAACTTAAATTTGTGGTTTTGCATTTGAAGTATTTGGAGTGTACTAAAATTTAGATTTAGGATGAACACGAATAATAAATTTTATTTTTTTTATTATTTTTTTTTTTTTGGTGTTTCATGTAAAATTCGAACTCAATGTGCAAAGATTGACTAATTATGAGTATAAATTTCAAAAATCCGAATTAAAATCCAAAAGGTGATTTTTGAACTTGAAGCTTGGATGGTTTGGATTTTTGTTAAAAATAAAATATATATATATATATATATATATATATCGGATTTGAGATTTGGGTCAAGTTAAACTAAGATTTTAGAGGTTTGGGATTCCTACATCTGTTTGGATACCAAAAGAAAAAAAGAAAATTCACAAATCGTGCGCGAGAATCTCGTCGTCGTTTGGCTATATATACTCGAAAGTGCGATGCTTCCATCATTCTCAACTCACTCTGCCTTCACCGCCCGCTACTGCTGTTGAAAACTACCAGACGCCGCCGGAGTACCACGCCGAAATAAGGCCATTCTGCTGCTGGTATTGGAAATCGCGGAACGCTACCGGAGGTGAATCGTCGTCCCATTGCCATTCTATCATCGGGTAACTCATTCCACCAAAGCTTCGTCGATCACTGCAAATTTGAGAATAACGCATTTTCTTGCTAGAGCGAGCATGAGTTGCGACAGGAAGGCGAGACAGCGTGAGAGCGACAGTCGGGAGAAAGTGAGAGTTTGAGCAAGAGAGTGAGAGTTTAAGCAAGAAGCGAGAGCGAGGGAGAGGGAGAGTGAGAGGGCGAGAGTTGGGCGAGAGTTTTTTTTTTTTTTTTCGTTATTATCACTATTTTTGCTCTAATCACTTACTCTCATTGTTTGCAGGCTAACTTACATCCAGCAAAACAACTTTTTTTTTTCAGACTCACGAACCTTCAAATTGTACCTACCTGCCAACGGTTGATTTAACGTCTCCACTATGGACTCGGTGCATGACGACTTGAATTATTAATTTGTCATCTCTCTATTGCTTTGGTGCATGAAGATTTGAGTTACTGACTCACCGCCTCTCTGCTGCCTTGGCGCATGAAGATTTAAATTGTTGATCTGTTGTCTCCCTACAGGTAGGGACGACCCTAGAGCTCTGAACTATTGAGTTAGGGATGACCCCGGGAAGATTTTAGCAACTATGGCTCGTCGTCACCCTACAGGTAGGGATGACCCTAGGTCTCTGAACTATTGAATTAGGGATGAGCCCGGGAAGATCTTAGTGATTTGAAGGTCTTAGCGACTATGGCTCGCCGTCACCCTACAGGTAGGGCTGACCTTAGGTCTCTGAACTATTGAATTAGGGATGAGCTCGGGAAGATCTTAGCGATTTGAAGGTCTTAGCAACTGAGGTTCACCGTCACCCTACAGGTAGGGATAACCCTAGGTCTCTGAACTATTGAATTAGGGATGAGCTTGGGAAGATCTTAGCGATTTGAAGGTCTTAGCGACTGAGGTTTGCCGTCACCCTACAGGTAGGGATGACCCTGGGTCTCTAAACTATTGAATTAGGGATGAGTCCGGGAAGATCTTAACGACCATAATCTTGGCCCTAGGACTGGACAATCGCCTAAGGGTGGTGACGTTGCGATGTCAACATCGTGGGCGGACAAATTTTTTTTTTTTTTTTTTTTTTTTTTTTTTTTTGCTGCTTGGAATATGATCACGTCTGCTTCACCATTTGAAACTTTCATGTCTTTATTTCTTTTAGATAGAGCAATCAAGACCTAACTTCTTATGGTGACATTTTCCTACAGGACAATGATTTACTTTGCGGAGCACGTCTCATCTGGGAAAACACAACTCGTGATCCTTGTAGAGAGGCACCAACCAATAAAGAGCATACTTACCTTTGTTGTGGAGGCTCCCCTAATTGGTTCTTTTTCAGATATCTGGCCAGAGTTAGATGACGATATGACTCTCCCCGAACTATCTGTTGAGGTTCCTTTTCAGCAGGGGGAAAAAGTGTGGATCCTAAGGTCGCCGATTCATGACACAGCCCCTTCTGTGGATCGATCGTTAACTCTGGGGCGGCATGACACACCCCATCCCAGACCACCCTCCTGTAACCCAAGACGAAGCGTGAAAACAACAGTCATCGACTTACTGGTCGACTTCTACTGTCGAACTTACTTTATATCCATTAAACTACACTTCCTAGGACAGTGATACCATTTACTGTTGACAAACCTCAACTTCGATCGGAAACGAGAAGTGTTATGCTACCTGAAAAATGAAAAACATATGAAAGGGTGAGCTAACAGCTCAGCGAGTAACAGTTTTTGTAAAACTATCTTTACTTCGGAAACAAGCATGTTAAAATTACCATATACTGTAATCATGAAATATGGACTTAAATCATCATTACCGCAAAACATATTTCTCGATAATTTAATCAAATTACACATGTTTCACAATCTACGTAAAACATAATTCAAACCTCATCGCTGTAAAATCATATTTTCCATCAATTTAATTAAATCACATAAATTCATTCTTAAATAGTTGTATATAAAACTAGTTCATTCTTATAAATTTTCATTAGCTGAGGCGGAGCAATGCTCTACGCTTCTCAACGTCGATTGTCCTTAGCTGTGTGGAGTAATCTCAACACATCAGTGTCGTATATTCCTCTATGTGCACATAGATATATTATAATCCGAGCAGCCCACAATGCCTTCTCCAAGTCCTTGAGCATTGGGGTCCCATTTTCGTATCCAGGTTACCCGTCTGCCTTCTACAAGTCCCTCAGCATTGGGTACGTTTTCTATATCCCTTGGCCTTCTCCAAGTCCCTGAGCCTCGGGTGCCCTTTTATAAGTTTTATAAATACACCAATTACGTTTTGGAAGCATCATATCATAAACTCATAAGTTAACCGTTACCAACTAAAATCATATAATATCAAAACAGCATGCTTCCAGAAAACTCAAGTTCAAAGCTTTAATATCAACATCATGCTTTTCAGTAAAATCATAAAATCACATATTATCAATCAGCATGCGTTTTATAAACATATAGCAAATAACCAGCATACTCAAATATTTTTCAAATGAAACACATGCACTTACTCATCGAAAACTCAGGAAATCATATTTTGAAGAAGAACGTTAATGTTACTCACATTATACTTGCTCAAGAATAGTTCCTCCTCCTTTTCACTATTTTCTTTTTCCCAAGCTTCTCGAACGCAGCGTTCTATCCCTAGAACGCAAGGCTTTACATTCCTCTATCAGCTCGGTTGGACACAACCTTGCCCTTGAACGCAAGGTTGACAGCTAATGCGAGGTACAGTCTAACTCTTCTTTACTTCTCTTTTGGATGCGTCAACCTCCCTTGGACACAAGATTCACCTTGAACGCATCGTTCATCTTGAATGCGTCATTCGTCTTACTTAGACGCAAAACAACTTCTTTAACACAAGATAGCTAAGTTGTCAAGAATATCTTCTCTCTTGGTCACATACTTCTACTATGGACGCAAGGATTCCTCCTTCTGCCTCCTCTCTCCCTTTTCTCTCAAAAATTCTTACTTCAGCATCATCAGTCGCTCCTTTTCCCTCAAGGTCCTATTTATAACTTTGGAATAGATGGCTTGTCATACTGCTTTTCCTCTCTTTTGCCACTTGTTTGCCACATGTCACGCTGCACACTTAACCAACCATGTACTTATCCAAGCGTCACCTTGCATGCAATACTTAACATGTCTTCTAACACCTTCTACTTATAAGGTGTCAAGTCTATATAAAGCCACCTAGCCTTTATAAGCTTATCTTATGCGTCTAACATATTCCAATATACAAACTATTCATTCAATTATATCATACTGCCCCTATGTGTCCATTGAATTTTCTTTAAGGTTTTAGCTTCTTTACTTACTTTCTTTACTCTCCGCTATAATACTTTTGAACCCATTTCTCCACCGCCTACTACTAGGCGTCTGTGCCCTACCGCATCATACTATGCATCCAACTTTCTTCACCAGTCTTTAAAACTTACTTCTCAACCTTCTATTTTATCCAACACTCGAGAACACATCCCTTCATAGTAATCTATGCGTCTTACCTTCGCCAATGTTTACATCTTCATAATTACCTCCTACGTGTTTCACTTCTTTCCCTTCAAGCTCTTGGATTACTTCCTATACGTCCACCTTTAACATGTGTTACCTTAGTCCTGACCATGCATTCAACATGGCCTCTTAAGGCTCTTCAACGCATCGATTCTATTTTTTTGAAAAAAGTAGAGTGTGACACGGCGCATGCTCGAAGGCGAGGCTCGTTGGAACACCATTGTGAAAGTCCCTAGTGAATTCACTTTTATCGACTACTACTGGGAATGGTTGGAGCTTATAGTTAGCCGAAATGAAAGGTTTCTTTACGACGTTCTTTTGTTTAATGCAGTGTGGCCTCTTCATATCCATATGACCGCAATAATGATGTGGTTCGGGCCTTTTGTGAGGCTTGTGTCCATCTATTAACACTCTCCATACCATGGCGGGCGAAGTATCCATTTCTTTATGGGACCTATGGTCGCTTAGGGGTCTTCCGATCAGGGGGACTTTGTATGAGGAGGTCATTCCTGCTATAAAAATTAACCGACGCGCGAGAGAAGAGAAGATATCTCCCAAAGACTTGTGTGCATCTGTTTGCAGCCTACTATTCGATAGTTTACTCCCAGAGGAAAGACTGTGCATCATCCTAAAAAAATGACTCCCAAGTAACTATAAGCTCTTGCATGAAAACAAAGGAAGGCTTCCCGCTCTCGGTCCACTCATAACCCAGATGGTGCAAAAATCAGGTATCGAGCCTGGTCAACTAGGGAAAATATGCAATTCAAGGAACTTGGAATAGAAGACACCTTAAGAGACAAGACATATCTGGCCGCTTTCTTGTCCTGTTGGTTATGTCTTTTCGTGTTCCCTCAAAAGGGAGCTTTCCTTCGCCCAGGAGTTTTTAAAGTTATTAGCACGATGGCTGATGAGAAGTCTTACAGCCTTGCTATTCTAGTTCTAGCCAATATATATCATGGTCTAGGGCTGATTACTGAAGCTACCAACCCAATTGGACGTATGAACTTTCACTTTCCTATGCATTATGTCCATGGCTGGCTGGTCCATTACTTTAACACACATTACCTCGTTCCTGTGGATATGCGGGGTCCTAAGATGGCCAATTTTTCTGGAGAAGGTGGCTCAATCTATTTCGAGGAATATGAAGCACGAGAATTGATCCATAGAGGTGCAAACATCCAATGGCATGTAACTATCCAGGACCGAAATAGGCATGAGCACTTGGTTGATGATAATGACTTATCGTCGTAACATTCTTGCCAAATTTCCAGCATGCGATCCGGTTATGTATCATCCCGGTGTGGAGATACCTGGATACTAGAATCATATAGTCCTTATCGATTTTGGCGGCAGTTTGGATTTTATCAAGACACTTCTAATGATATAAGGGGAATGCCCCCTGCCCCTACACTTAATAACATCTTATATTACTTCAGGATTTGTACGAGGCGTTACACATTATCACAAGTGTTCTTGCCAGCTCGCAAGTTGGAGCCACGTAACCATGTTACATCACAATACAGAAACTGGTGGTTATCAAAACATGGGAGTTATTTTGAGGATAACATTCATTAACTAGTAAGTAATGCAATTCCTCCCCCATAGCAACCCCGACTACCCAAGAACAAAGGGGCCAACCAAGGTGGCAAGCAACTTCGTCTTATTGAAGAAGCGATTCGTACCTCTCAAGACGATGATGCGACTCATGCGGAAGGGAGTCACAGTAGTATCAGTGATCATCATTGGAAGAGACCCCCAAAGAAGATGAAAGCATCCTGCGATAATAATTTTTTTGAAGGGATTCCAAGTGCTTCAGGACTACCTAGTGCTACTATACCGATTGGTACGTATGCTCTCTTCTCAAGTTCTCCTTGTTCTCTTCTTTATTAGGTAATTTATGTTTTTTTTTTTTCCAGTCTCCCTTGAGTCCTCACCTTCAAGAGCTTGTAGAGCCGAACAGTGAAGAATCTTTAATGGGACCTTATAATTTGGATTCATCCATGGACAAGGTCGATTGTTCTAAAGCCCTCTTCATAGAGAAAACCATGCCCCCTCCTGGTTCGCTCAGAATTTCGGAACCGACCCAACGCGTCTGCAAAGAACCAAACGTTGGGAATCCCGAGGCTTCTCTATATTGCGGCAATGTAGTAGTTTCGAGTTTTTATCGACAAGCAGCGCTATCCCTGTGGGAAAGCATTCGGGATAAGATTGTGCGTACTTCATTTGAACAAGTTCCGTATCTCAGATCAGAAGTCACAAAGGTATTCTCTGGTAATTTGAAGGTTCATGCAGAGAATTTGGCTTCGCTTCAGGAGTTTGTGGACAATTATCTTAAGAGGGTGAAAAATTTAAATGCGCTACAATCCTCGTATTTCGCTCAATTATCTTCAATTGACAAAGATCAACAATTGGGAGAGAAGACATCTCGCATGAACGAAACCCTCACTTTGATCGACCAACTGTGAGAAGAGATAAAACAATTCGAGAGCGAGATGCGCAGTTAGCCTCAAAAAAGAAAGAATTAGAAGTCAGACTTCAGAAGGTCCATACCGAATATGGGAAACTTTTGAGTTTTTGTGGTGAGAAGAAGGAAGCCTTAGACAAAAGGGAACTTGAAGTCACCAAGATGCAAGAAGAAATCAGTACTCTTGAAAGCACTCCTACTATAACCGATGAAGGTGTCGAGGCTTTCACTACAGTTCGGGATAACATGAAAACTTCACGCGAAGAGTTAAAGAACTTCAAATGGAGACTTTGATTCTAAAAATTCTTTTTTTTTTTTTTTTTTTGTTATTCTTTATATGTAACCACCAAGATTCTTATTCAATGAAGAAAATTTCGTTTTTTTTTTTTTAAGTTGCCTACGCACTCTTTATAATAACGAGATCAAGTCATAACGTAGTTCATTACGAATATATATATACTATATAATCGTTCGCCTTTTAAGCTCATGCAGGCCAGAAGCATATACATCATTTTCTTTTCACATATAACGTTAAGCATAAAATCTTTTAAGGAACTTGCCATTGATTGGGTCGATTCTTAATCCATCTTGGTCTACTATCTTGTACGCTCCATTTGTATAGACTTCTTTAACAACATAGGGTCCATCCCATTTAGGTGTGAACTTATTCCCTATACGTCGCATTATGATGATAGATCTTCTTACAGCAAGTACTAAATCACCAATCTGAAATGATCAAGGCTTCACATGCTTGTCGAAAGCTTTAGACATTCGTGCTTGATAACATTCCAATGCCTGTTGAGCCTCGAGTCTCTTCTCATCAAGTGCTTCTAGCTCTTGAAGACGTAATTTGGCATTGTCTTCAGTAGTTAGTCCTTCTTGAATCGCCATTCTCAACGATGGAATTTCCCTCTGTAATGGAAGAACAGCTTCTACTCCATAAACCAGAGAATATGGTGTGACTCCTGGGGGAGTGCGATGAGTAGTTCAGTAAGCCCATAAGACTTCCCCGATCTTTTCCTGCTAATCTCTTTTCGTCTTAGAGACTACCTTTTTTAGCAGATTACATAAAGTCTTATTAAATGCTTTTGCCAATCCATTTGTTGCGGCATTGTACATAGAAGACTTGTACTGCTTAAATTTAAACTTTTCGCGCAACTTGTCCATCAGACTGTTGACAAACTACCTTCCATTATCTGTGACAATACGATGAGGGATCCCGTATCGATAAATGATGTGCGTACGAACAAAACTTACAATGTTTTCTTTTTTTTCTTCCCTCAAAGGCACAACCTCAGCCCACCTTGAAAAGTAATCTGTTCCAGCAAGTATATAAGAGTGTCCACTTGACGACTTAGGTGTTATAGGTCCGA
Source organism: Citrullus colocynthis (assembly GCA_031780015.1). Taxonomy (NCBI): domain Eukaryota; kingdom Viridiplantae; phylum Streptophyta; class Magnoliopsida; order Cucurbitales; family Cucurbitaceae; genus Citrullus; species Citrullus colocynthis. The sequence continues at coordinate 2,012,465 of QLSR01000047.1, forward strand.
CCAGATCAAGTCCCTAAGCTTCAAATGGCCATGAAGCTACTGTCGGTTGAAGAGTCTCTGGTGTCTAATGTATAAAATTTGCCTGAAATTGGCAAGCTTCACGCTTTGCATACTGCATGGAGTCATGCACCATTGTGGCCAGTAATAACCGATTCTTTTCAATTAATGCTAGAGTTTTGGTCCAGACTAATGAGCGCCACAGACCCCTTAATGTGCTTCATCTAGGGCTCATGCAGATTCTTCTTTCCCTAAACATCAAAGAAAAAGGCCTTCATACGAGCGTCGATAGAGTGTATCATTGTAATAAATAAATCGGGCAGCTCTTCTTCGTATCTCAATTCTATGTCGCGGGTCTGTGGAAAGCTTTCCGTGTTGTACGTAATTTATAATGCAGTGTCGCCAGTCCTTCTCTTCAATCACATTAACGGATATGGTATTAGCTTCCTCATTTTGTTCTTCAATCAGTGGAATGATCCACTTTTGCAAAGAGAGATGTTCATAGGAATGTCGCTCGCAATTGCCAAAGCAATAGCAAGATTTACAAGTCCATCCGCTTTCCTATTCTCTGACCTCGGTATATGTTCAAGTATTATGCCCTCAAACTTATCCATCAGCCTCTTAGCAAGAATGAAGTAAGGCTTTAAGTCCTCATGTTTCACATCATATCGGCATGAGAGCGGATTTATAACTAGCCTTGAGTCATCGTAAATTTCAATGTATGTTATCCCAATATCCGAAGCTATTTGTAGACCAATGATGAGTGTTTGGTATTTAGCAACGTTATTTGAACATAACTCACTGAGCACGAAGCTATACGATAACATGTGCTTTTCCGAGGAGATGAAGATAATGCCGACGCCTACTCCACTTCATCAAGCTGCGCCATCGAAGTATATGGTCCAAGGCTCCATGATTTCGGCGTAAAATACTTCTTCTTCGGGCAAATCTTCACATAGTTTCTAATCTGACAGGATCGGATGATTAGCCAAGAAATCTGCCAATGCTTGACCCTTCACTGCCTTTTAAGGTACATACATTATATCATATTGCTAAAGTATAACTGCCCATTTAGCGAGGCGTCCTAAGATGACTGGCCTAGATAGGATATACTTGACTTGGTCGGCTTTTGCTACCAAGTGAACAGTGAAAGCTTGCATGTAGTGTCTCAACTTGTTGATTGCGAAGAACAAAGCAAGACACATTTTCTCAACTGAAGAATAATTTAGCTCGGCTCCAGTCAAGGTTCTACTTAGATAGTAGAGCACACGTTCCTTACCTCTCTCCTTTTCTTGTGCAAGTAATGCTCCGATCCATCTTTCTTGTGAAGCTATGTATAATATCAATGGTTTTCCAACAGTTGGTGCACTCAAGACAGGCGGGTTGAGCAAATACTTTTTTATACTGTCAAATGTATTTTAGCATGCCTGATCCCATTCAAACATTGTATCTTTTCTCATCAATCTCTAAAAGCTTTGACATCGACCTGCAAGATTAGATATAAACCTTCTGATGTAGACCAAGCGGCCTTGAAGACTTCTTAACTCATGCAGGTTTTTAGACTCGACATTTTCTGGATGGCATCAATCTTAGATTGATCAATTTCTATTTCGCGGTGCCTCACAACAAACCCCATAAACTTTCCTGAAGTCACACCAGAAGCACATTTAAGAGAGTTCATCCTTAATTAATACTTCCTAAGCCGTTCAAAGACAAGTTTCAAATCTTCTAGATGGCCATGTCGTTTTTGGGATTTTACCACCAGATTGTCCACATAACATTCAACATGCTTATGTAATATATCATCGAAGATCTTTTGCATAGCCCGTTGATATCTAGCACCCGCATTCTTTAATCCGAAAGGCATCACCTTGTAAAGATATATACCTTTTGGAGTTCGAAACGCTTTTTTCTCCTCATCTTCCAAAGCCATTCGTATTTGATTGTAGCCTGACGACCCATCCATGAATGATAAGGCCTCGTGTCCTGTGGTGGCATCCACCATGATTTCTATGATGGGTAAGGGAAAATCATCTTTTGGACATGCACTATTCAAGTCACGAAAATCAACACAAACACGTAGTTGGCCGTTCTTTTTCCTTATGGGAACGATGTTGACTATCCACATTGGATATTTGACTTCACGAATAAACCCAGCCTCAATTAGTTTGTTCACTTCGTCTTAAAAAATTTGAGGAATGAGTTCTAGCTGGAAGCGTCATTGAGCTTGCTTGATTGGTCGATAACCAGGCTTAATTGCTAAGCGATGGACTACCACTTTTGGATCAAGCCCAGACATTTCTTTATACGACCAAGCAAAGACATCTTTGTATGTCGTGAGTAAGCTCACATACTCCCTTTCTTCCTCATTGGTCAGTTGTGCACTTATGAAAGTTAGACAAGGCTCCTCTATTGTGCCAAGGTTGACTTCCTTTAACTCATCAATCGTTGATTGACCATTGTCCTCAAGTGGTGACAAAGCTTCTTCTGCCTCTTCCTCAAGCACCTCAAGCTTTGATGCTTCCTCTATTGTGACATGGCAGCAATTTGTCACCTCTTCTTCACCTTCTAGGTCATTCTCTTTAGGTCGAGTGATGATGATATCGTGTCGCTTTACTTTAACAAACCCTCTGTATTTACTGAAATAAAGCAATTTTCTTTTCATTCTTGAACAGCACTGCGGATTTTTTTGTCACTTTTTACCTCGCACGCTTTGCCGGAGATCGGTGTAAGGGATCGTTTTTGACTTCTTGTAGTGGTGACGCTTAATCTCTCAAAAACAGATGCACGTGGGGTGATAGTTGGGCACACATTATTTATCTTCTGTGAGGTTACACTTAACCTTTGAAATGCTAAAAGTCGAGTATGGCCGAAAGTTGAAGGTCGATCTTTATTTTCACCATCAAGCATACTCAGCCTTTGAAAAATCAATGGACGTGCTACAGAAGGAGTAATGCGATTGATGGCAGACATTCTCTGACCTTCACTTCTCTTGTCTTCTTTAAAGTCATTGCTTTCTTCCACAGTAATGTGACATGTATTTGCAATCTTTGCTTTTCCTTTTCTGGTTATACAAATCGGCTCCGGGGGATTATATCCAAGTCCGGCCCTTGAATAAGGGATAGTATATCCTTCTTTCTGAAGCTTCCTTTGAGTAAGGGAAACTTCAGGTCTTTCATCAGATATGTTTAAAATTTTAAACTCAGTATGAACCGTGAAATTATAACTTGCCTTTGCCAGTAGCCTATATGCCTTTGAATCGAAACCATCCTTTGTTGGTTTTTTTGGCAGAGTTGCTCTAGCTTCCCCTGTCTCAGTTTTTCTAATGTCACTCTTATCCATCTTTGTAAGCGGTGTAGTGAAATTCTCTTTCAAAATTCAACATCTCTAATCATTAGATTTTTTTAGCATTCTACAAATGGTGATTCTCCTTTCTTGCGTCGAGATAGAGGGACATAGCGTAAGACGAGAGATTTTGAGTTCTTCCTTGTGTGCTTATCATCCCTTCGTTCTTGGACACCTCAGGCTTGACTTGGGTCATTGATTCATCATTTTCCCAACCGCTGAAAGCATCCACTTCGCTCAACTTCTTTGTCGTAACCATTTGTTGCTCGGGCCTATAGGAGCCTTTGGCCACTAGAACCTTGGTCGATATGACTTCGCTAATATCGTCACTTTTCATGTAGAACTTTGCGTCAGCGAAATGGGATTCAGCTTCTGAAAATGGTTTGGTGTCAGCATCAACCTTCCTAATGCCCTGCTGATAAAACTTAAAACACTGATGGAGCGTGGACGTTACAACTCCATTTTCATGAATCCAGGGACGTCCTAACAATAGTCTATATGTAGTTCTTGAATCGATCACATGAAATAGGGTATTTGCTCTTAAATCCCATATGACGAGCTCAAGGCGAATTATGCCTATCATCCGCTATCCTCCTTGATTAAAGCCTTGAATCACCAACTTGTTGGTGGATAATTCATCCATCGAAATGCCTAGCTGGTTCATAGTCGATTTTGGCATTATGTTGACAGCTGATCCATCATCAATGAGAATCCAACTAAGCTTTTGCTCTCGAATGTATCCAGACACAAATAAAGGTCTATTATGAAGTTTTGATCCAAGTAACAAATATTCGTCAATGAATGATATTGCTATGCAACATGAAGCGCATGTGTCTGCTTGAGAAATAGAAGCGTTGGACAACTGTCACCTTTTAATATTTCGATAAGTGCATCCTTGGTCTCCTGTGGGAGTGACAACAGATCATTTATGCTGAAAGAGGGTAGTTCTTCTGATCGGGTTGTTGCCTCTACCGTATTTGAAGGAGCGTCATCTTCTTTCGTCGTATTAATGATGTGACATGCAATAGTTTCAATTGAAAAACTCTTTGGCAAGAAGTCTTTCAAGGTTATCGGTTGCCGAGGTCGAGGAAGTTTCGCTTTCTTCAATGATTGGTCAACGTCTTTTCATACTTGACCTTGTTTTTCTTTTTTGGGTCTTACTTTTTTTTTTATGATTTTGGTACGAACGCGATTCTTTTTGAGGAAAATTTTGTTTATGTTTCTTTCGACGGGTTACCAACGTCCATCCTTCATCTATATCTTCAACTTGTTCTTCTTTCTTCGGTAAGTTAATTTTCTGAAAGTCGGTCTTCCCTGTGGCCTTTAATGTCGGATATATAATGACTGGCTCCAAAAATCCAAACTGGATTGAACTCCCTGTCGCAAACATGAGGATGTCCGGATGAACCATTACTGTAGCGTGATTTGTCTGCGCCACATCCTCCAGGTCTAACTTGATATTTCTTTCTTGAACTAATTTCAAAATTAACTCCTTCAATACGAAGCATTTTTCCACCGGATGGCTAACAACTCGATGATATTTGCAGTAATTGGGATCGTTTACTCTCCCCAATTCTGTCGGTCGCTTACATTCGGAGAGCTCAATTAGTCGTTTCTCGAGCAACTGCTCCAGCATGTTGGGAAGATCGGAGTTTGGAAAAGGGTAAACTTTCTCTTGTCTCTCTTTTTGCGTTGGTCGTTTCTTCTTGCCTAGATCTTGGCGTTTCTCGATCTTCTTCTCTTTAGAAGTAAATTTTAAAGGGGTCGTATTTATGACCATAGCTTCTTTAGTTGCATCCTTCGATACCTTCTAGGTGCTCTTCACTTCTTTCCTTTCTTTCTTTACCTCCAGGATTAATAAATCGTTACTCCCTCTATTAGCAATGCTCAACTCCATATCATGAGCTCGGGTAGCTAATTCCTCGAAGGTGCAGGGTTTTATCCCTTGTAGGATGTACAAAAGTCCCCAGTGCATTCCTTGAGTGCACATTTCGACAGTTGATAGTTTTGTCAATCTATCCTTACAAATTAAGGTTTAGTGCCCTCCAACGATTAATGTAGTCAATGACTAGCTCACCTTTTTGCTGCTTGGTGGCAGTGAGCTCTATCATACTGACGATACGCCTAGTACTATAGAAACATTTGAGGAATTCTCTTTCAAGCTGCTCCCAGCTATTGATAGTTTCAGGCTCTAGGTCAGTGTACCAGCCGAAGGCGTTTCCCTTCAAAATTTGAACGAACTGTTTAACTAGTAGGTCTCCTCTGGTTCCAGCATTTTCACAGGTTTCAATGAAATGAGCAACATGTTGCTTTGGGTTGCCATTTCCATTGAACTGCTGGAATTTTGGTGGTTGGTACCCATTTGGCATCTTTAGGTCGTCAATCCTCTTCTTATACGGCTTGGAATACAAAAGGGAAGTCTGACTAGGACCTCCATATTGAGCCTTGCAAAACCTTCTTCCCTTTGTTATTGTTCTTGACTGCGGGTGTATGACTCAATTCAGCCGCGTCATGACTTTCAATATGATTCTTGAGGGATGCAATCTCATAATCCCTTTCTTCAACTGCCTTCAGTAGCATGCTAACTTTCTTTTCAAGCTCAGTCATACTCTCCTCACATGTTCCCACATCAGCCATCATGACTGACATTACATTTGGTTGGGATGCCTCATCGCTTGATCATTCAAAAGCTGAGGTATGCTTGTCAAGTGTAGGATTCTCTTTGATGCGACCCCAGCTTTCGGGTCTCTTGAGATTCGTTCCCATATATTTCTCTCAATCTCAAAGGTAGGTTGCTCTTCCAATTGTATTTCCTTAGAGCGGCTATGGGTAATCGGTCTTCTGGAAGTGTCACTTGAAGCATTAGGAGCATTGTCTTTGGATGCTATGCCGTATGTCTTGTGCGGGAGAAAGAGATGAAAGGTAGAGAGTGTACCACTTGGCGTGCCAATCTGTTCGATGAGATTTTCAAAGAAATTTAATTCGTGGAACTTGAACTTCGTATTTGTATTAATTTCAGTGTTGTGAGTACAAGCTCTAATATTTGATCCTTTGATTCTTTCTTTCAAAGAAAAGTAAACACATGCAACTTGAATTCTTGAGATCTTCTATGAAACGTTGCTCTCAAGGTCTTCAACTCCAGAGTCTCCAATTCTTCAAGTCTCTAGAACTTTAGTATTTTGGATCCTCGATCTTTAGCTTCTTTGAAATTTCAGGGTTTCAATCTTCAGAACTTGTGAGCTTGGGAGCTTTGGTCTTTAGATCTTGAGCTTCAATTTCCAATTCTTTAGAATTTGGATTTCCAAAACTTCAGTACTTTTTCTTTACTCTTCCAACCCCGCCTCCCCCCCATGAAGAAGGAGACCCTCAATTTATAGTTTTTTTTTTGTGGGCTTAGGCCAACTTGCTCTTGGGCCATTGGGCTTGGGCCAACCTACTTTTGGGCCATTGGGCTTGGACCTAACTTTCTCTTTGGTTTGGGCTAAAGTTGGATTTGGGCCCAACACTATCTTTAGCCCAAAAATGTTCAAAATTTCTTCTCCAACATATGTATTAAAAGCTAAGTAACCAAAAATTATAAATGTAAAAAATAAGTCAAATTCGAAAGTTTGTACATAAAAAGATAATTATAAATTTCCAAAATTTAGATTTAATAGTAAAAAGGTTAAATTGGTCTAAAATTAATATTAAAAGCTCTTCATGCAAACAATTTAAAATTTAAGATATTTCTTAGGTCGAGAAAAGATTACTGTAAAAATCTCTCATTTGTAAATATTCTTGTCGCCTACAGTGGTCAATTATAAGCCCAAGCTATTAAATGAGCGCAAATAATATCCAAGAAAGTCATGGGCTTTAGTTTAAAGGAAGCCCAAAACAAAACCTTGGCGAGCAAATTTTTTTTAGAAACTATTTTCTTCTAAATAGTTGAAAGATTTAAAATTTTAACTTAATTCAAAAAAGAAAAATCACAAATGTCATAAACTTGAATTATATTTTGTAATTAGATTTTTGCATAAATTTGAGATAAATTATATATTGCATTTTTTTTTAATATTCGTGAGTATTTGGGCCAGTTTATGCGTACCTCGACTAATCTCACAGAGTATCCCATGATGGTTTACATTATATATTTACATTATATATTGCAATTAATGTTGGTTTTCAATTAATGATTATTATTTTATTCTTTAACTAATATGGTATATATTCTTAATTTTAAAAATATGTTAGGCTAGTTATGATTAAGTCTTCTCTGTGTAGTCTTCCATTTCTTTTTGTATGTTTTGCTAGTTGTGTCATTATATATTTCACATATACTATGATATATTGGCTGGTATATTCAACCAGCATAATCCTTAATATAGTTGAGAAACGTATATTTAATATATATATATATATATATATATTTCAATATATACTGTGTTTTATTCACAATATTTTTTTTACGATTGAGAAATAAGTAATTGTTACGAGTATATATTTCATATATAATAGAATATCTCTCTGGAGTTAACAACGTATATTTAGTGTATTAACTATATCGTAACTGAATTTTCGGTTTTTCATTATATACCATTTTTTATTCTCCATAATTCAATAAGTTAACTGCTCATGGGTTGAAGAATGAAGTGATAATCGAAATTATACTCACGGAACCGGATTAAAAAGTTCAAAAGCATCTTGAAAAATGTGTTTGAAGTAAAAGTACATATCGTTTAATTAACTATCTATTTTATCATGAGCCCCAGTTAAATATAGAACGAAACATAAATAATATATCAAATACAGAATATTTTTTGTCCCAAATGTACTCGAGAAGTTAGAGATGGGAGAACTTACCAATTAAGGAAGTATTGTGTCCGTCGTTCGCTCGGTTACCGGCCATTTCTGGCATTTTCTAGTTGTTCGGTATGGAGGTTTTGCGAAGTGTAAATAAAGAGGATACTTTTCAATTCAAATTTTGAAGAAAAAATTATTCTTTTTAACTAAGAGAGGGTCATCTCCAAAATTTTAAATTATTTTTTTAAAAAACCGTTTAAATTAAACGTTATTTTCAAATATAGCAACATACGTCAAAATATTTACAAAAAGTAGTAAAATATCATATCTATCATCGATAGACACTGATAGACTACTATTATCTATCACCGTCTGTTAGTGATTGACATTGTTAGATTTCTATTAGTGTCTATCGTTATCTATCATTGATAGATAGAAATATTTTGTTATATTTGTGAGTATTTTTACCAATTTGGCCACTTAAAACAATTACCCTATTTAAAGTTTAAAATCAAAAGAAAAATCATCCATATTAAAGCAAAAAAAAATAAAAATAAATAAAAAAAGAGAGATTTTTATAAAATAAAAAAATAAAAAATAACTACTGAGAGGATTATCAACCAAATTTTTTCAAAAATACAAATTTTGTTTTAAATTAAATTTTCACCTGAACTCTGCGTGACAAACGTCTCTAAAAGATTAGAGATTTAAAATTAAGAGGAAAATCAAATTATCAAAACTAAAAATCAAAAATAATTTTTTTAACCAAGAGAGGGTTATCATAGAATTTAAAAAAAAAGAATAAATAAATAAATAAATAAATATATATATATATATATATATATATATATATATATATATATATATATATATATATATATATATATATATATATATTTGGTTTAAACCAAAGTTTGAAATCAAGAATGAAATTAAGAAGCAATCAAATCTTCCAAATAAAAGAAAAAAGAATTCTTTTTTAACTAAAATAGGCTTATCATTGAATATTAAAAAAAATAGAGAAATAATATATAAATGAAAACCCAATGTATGCTATATGTTGAAAATAATTTTTAAAAATCAAATTTTAAAATTATTTATAAAAAAAAAAAAAAAAAACCCAAGTAAAATATTTGAATCAGAGATTATTAGTTATATTCATAAACTTAAATAGTTCTCAAAATAGACCCTGATCCATTACTTCTAACTGAATTTCTTTTTAGTTATGAATAATCCTAAAATTTAATCCATTAATTAATAGATTTTTCGGTTCAACCAATTAACTTTAATTTTTGTTAATATTGAATTTGAAACAATTACTTATACTTTATTATCCTAACAGATTCTAAAATTTAAAAGCTATCCATGACTTTTGATGTAGCCTTTTACCCTCGCCTATAAATGACCAATCAAATAAAAAATATATTATACTTATCAATACTATCTATACTACTAAGTAATACAAGTGACAAGACCGAGTCAAGCTAGCACAAAGATTACTTTCTCAAAGTTAATTCTTTAGCTAAAGCGGTAAATGAGGGATTTTGTGTGGGGGTTGGGAAGCAAGCATAGAAAAATAAAATGCAGAATGTAAATTGCAAGAAAAGTAAAAGTGACATACCATAGTTTTTAGAGATATCCCAATTGCTTGCTTGATCATAGATTCATCAAATTAAGTTCTACATTATTTAAGCTTAGCCAACTCACCTAGAAAAGCTAGGTGATAGTCCAATTTATCAATTTAGTCAATTTCATTAGATGAAAAGCATCCTAATTAATTTATACTAACCACATTACGAATTGGAATTACACTAAGGTGAATATCAACAAGGAATTGCCTAAATCGATATTCATCATGATTCTTTCTAGGTCGATAGAGCAATGCTTTTCATCATTGACAACGAATCACAAGTCTAACTAACCTTTTGCTATCTTGGATCAAATTAGCATTATATGTCACGTATTGTAATTTAATGTCTAACTAATTATCATACATCTCCAAGCAAAAATACAACAAGAAACATGCAAAGATGGTAATAGAATCTAAAGACAAAATAGAAATAATCAAGATTACGAGTTTAGCACAAGTCTCACAAGGTTACAATTGGAGAAAACCTAAAAAACTGGGAATTGTGGATACTTACGTTCCCATTCAGATGAAAAAGCTCAAATCTGCCATCTTTCAGCCCAATTACAAAGGAATATTCAACTCCAAACCTAAAACTAATGTTGTAGATGGATAGAGGGCGAAAAATCTCGAAAAAAAAAAAAACAAGTGGTCATTTGCTCAAAACGGCTAGTCGGATAAAAAGATATGACCAAAAAATTGAAGTGCAAATTTTATATTCATGCGACAGCGCTACGACGTTGCACCATTTTTCAACATTATGTGCAGTGCGACAAGTAGTAGTGTCGTAAGTAGGAGAGAGATAAATATTTAAATAAGATTCAAATATTAATTATACGAATGAGCTTCTCATTAAAATCATAGGTCATGTGAGCGAATTATTTAAATATGATTCAAATTAAATTAAGTATGTAATATTTAATTAATTAATTAATTTTATTTGATTAATTATATATTAAATATGATTTAATATATAATTTTAACTAAATTAATATTATTAACTTAATTAAATCAAAATTGATTTAATAAAATTAATTAAATAAAATTAAGATGAAGAAGTTAGAAATATAAAAGTGGAAGCAATCAGAATGTAAAGCACTCTAATTTCATTAATTTTAAAGATTAAACATGCATGTTCTAAGAACTTAAAAACAGAGGTATGAACCTAACTTGTTGTAGCTCAAAATTGAAGCAATCTCCTCAAGTTTTTTATCACGAAAACTTTGTGGACTATCAAAATAGTCTTACTTGTTATTCATTGGCCGGATCTGGCCGGATCCAAATCTTGATGAATTTGGAGCAAATATAAGAGAAAAAGAGAATTTTGAGTTTGGGTTTTTTTGAATTTTCAGCCAAACACTCAACCTCAATTCCATTTCTTTTTCTTCTATATCAAAAAGAACTTCAATAAATCCAAAATGCTATGGAATTGACACCAATTATGATGATTAAGGGATTTCGTTAGGACGTGGAAGGAGAAGAGGTGAGGTGAGTTTCAAAAACTCCACCTCCTACTTCCATGTAAAATTGGGAAATTTTATTTCGAAAATGAATTTTTAAATGAATCTATTTTCTAATTTTCAATTAATTAATTCTAATAATTAATTAATATTTATATTAATTTAATATTAAATATATAATTAATTAAACAATTTAATTAATTATATTATATTAATATTAAATATTAAATTAATAAATTTTCAATTTGTCCCTTCAATTTCCAAACTAAAGAATCTCTATTCATCCGATTAATATTTAAATTATATTTAAATATTTCTAACTCTCTAATTTTGTTTAATTCATAATTAAACGAACAAACCATAAAAATTGCTCCAAAATGAATTTGAACATTTTCAAATTCATTCATCATACTGTTCTAAGAATTAGTCCATTAGCTAACAAGGTGACCTAATGAACCTACAGATCATGAACTCCAACGATCTAAAATTAACCGGCGACACTTTTTAACCTAGTTAATTAACATTCTTTAACTATTGGGACACTCCACTATAGCCTAGTAGATGCACTCTTCTCATAATAGATTTATTTCTGCCCACCTGATATAACCATGATTAGTAAATCAATTCTTCACAAGTTATTCATAATTAAAGTTGGATCAAAATTACCATTTTACTCTTGTATCGTTCCTTAAGACCCATTGATCCTCTAATGAACAATTGATTTGTGGTCCAACCATCAAATCGATTACCTCTCGTGCCAATAAGAGGGTGGAGCCCTTTGTTCAAGACTCGGAGTCAGTACTTAAGGGAACAATTTCTCTACTAACCTTAAATAAGGTAGAAGTGAATTCCATCTCGCAAGACTATGTCACAAGCTATCTACCTGATCTTATTGCTAAAGTGGAAGACTTATTAAGTCAGCGAACTTGGGTTACTCTCACCCATGTAGATTAAAGAATAATAAAAAATAAACAGGAGTTCATAGTTAGCTAAGTATTAAGATTAAGTTACCTTAGTCATCATGTTGAAATAATCAGTCTTAACAATAAACAGTGTTATAAAGTAAAAGTGATTATTTCATGGTCCAGTCTTATCAAAACTCATTGTATAGGATGCCCCCACTCTCATGTCTCTACATGAAAGATATAAGATCACATTGTTTGTATCAAATACAAAGTGGGTCGCATCCATAGTGTCCCCATGATAAGGTACCCAATCTTATCAATATACTTTTGGCTATTACTTAAACTTGATCCACTTTTATGTCTACACATAAAGTCTAAGTATTCATACTCTAGCCATCAATTCTTAACTTATAGGATTTAGAATTATGATAGAATCAATTCACATATTCAATAACATCTTTATTAAATAAACCTCAATAACAACTTTATCGAAAATATGTTCAAAGTTTACAAACCACGAGTTTTACCACATAAACCCCAACAAACTCCTACTTCGACTAAAACTCCAATGGGTATAAATACATAATATTTAGTTTAAAGAGAAAAACATAGAAATTCAATAAACTAGAGCATCACATACCCAATAGCTTTCTCCCACTTGTCCTAGTTTACAAAACTCAAGTCCTAGACTCACTAGGTGACCCTCAAACACTTTAGCTGTGACGGCCTTTGTATATGAATCAACAATGTTGTGCTCTGACGTAATTTGCTTGATGATTACATGTCTCCTATTTGCACAATCTTTTTGATGAGATGATATTTGCGTTTAATGTGCTTGTCGTGCTTACGGCTTCTAGGTTCTTTAGAATTTGCAACTGCACCACTGTTGTCACAATAGAGAGTGATAGGCATATGCATATTTGGAACAACTTCCAAAACTGCTAAGAACTTTTTAAGCCATACTGCTTCTTTTGCTGCTTTACGTGTAGCTATGCACTCAGCTTCCATGGTGGAGTCAACTATACAACATTGTTTAATGCTCCTCCAAACTATTGCTTCTCCATTTAGAGTGAACACTGATCCCGATGTTGATTTCCTTGAATCTATATCGGTCTAAAAATTAAAGTCAGTGTATCCTATAAGGATCAGATCCTTAGTGCCATACAGAAACATATAGTCCCTTATTCTCCCTAGATACTTAAGGATATTTTTAACGGCAGTCCAACGATCGTATCCTAGATTGGACTGATACCTGCTGACTATCCCTACTGCATAGCATATGTTAGGTTGTGTACACAACATCACATAAATCAAACTTCCAATTGCTGATGCATAGGGAACACATCTTATATTCTCAAATTCTTTAGGTGTCTTTGGATACTGTTCCTTTGACAAATGAATTTCATGTCTGAACGGTAATAGACCTCTCATGGAATTATGCATCTTATATGTAGACAACATCTTTACAATATATGATGACTGAGAAATAGTTAACATCTTGTTCTTGCGATTCCAAACTATTTGGATTCCAAGAACATATTGAATCTCTCCCAAATCTTTCATTTGGAATTGGGTTGATAGCCATTGTTTAACGTCAATCAGGAATCCTACCTCATTCCCAGTGAAAAGAATATCATCAACATATACTAGAAAAGTTACAGTGGTGTTAATAATCTTCTTGTAGACACAAGGCTCATCAACATTTTGTTCAAAGCAATAAGATTTGATTGCAATATCAAACCTTATATCCGAGGACTGAGATACTTGTTTTAACCCATAAATGAATCGTTTAAGCTTGCAAACTTTTTGCTCTTGACCTTGTTTAATGAACCCCTCTGGTTAGCCATATAAATACTCTCTTCAAGATAGCCATTCAGAAAAGCTATCTTGACATCCATTTGCCAAACTTCATAATCATAAAAAGTGGCAATGGATAAGAGTATTCTAATTTATTTTAACATGGCAACAGGAGATAAGGTTTCTTCATAGTCCACTCCCTATCTCTTCTTCATAGTCCACCCCTTGTCTCTGGGTAAAACTCTTCACCATAATCAAGCCCTAAAGATTTGTACCTTACTAGCTTGGTCTTGTTTTCTCTTGTAGATCCATTTACAACCAATAGGTTTTACCCCATTTGGTTAATCTACAAGTTCCCAGATTGAATTGAAGTACATAGACTTCATTGCAAGGCCCATGGGTTTGATCCACTAGTCTCCATTCATTACTTGTTTATAGGTTAATGGTTCCTCTACGCCATCATCAGGTATGAAGACTTGAGTTTCTATAAAACTCATGTAACAGTCGGGTTCACGGATAACCCTCTCACTACGTCGAGGCACTCTCAACTCTTGAGAAGGATGTGTTCTACCAACAACTCTTGTGGAAGGACTAGCTTGATCAACAATTCTTGTTGACTTATCTGTAGTTTCTTTGAAAATTTCACTTAATAATAGTTTACTGCGAGGTTGATTATCTCTTATGTGGTCTTCCTATAAGAAAGTAGCATTTGTCGATACAAGCACTCTGTTTTTTTTAGGATCATAAAACAAACCACCTTTCATTTCTTTGGGATAACCTACAAATAGGCATAATTTTGAACGTCGTTCTAACTTCTTCAAATCTTGCACCAACACATGTGCTGGGCATCTCCAAATTGTAAAGTGACGTAAACTACTTTTACGCCCTCTCCATAATTCTTATGGTGTTTTTGAAACACTTTTAGAAGGAACCATGTTCAAAATATATACAGCAGTCTCTATTGCTTGTCCCCAAAATGAATCAGGCAATTGAGCATAGCTCATTATAGAATGAACCATGTCTAACAAGGTTCTATTTCTCCTTTCTGATACACCATTCTTCTGAGATGTACCAGGTGTAGAGAGTTGAGATTGAATTCCATATTCCATCATATAGTCCTGGAATCTTGAGTCCATATACTCTCAGCTCGATCCGATTGAAGTGTTTTAATAGTTTTACCTAATAGGTTCTCAACCTCAGCCTTATACTTTTTGAACTTTTCAAGAGCTTCGAATTTATGATGCATTAGGTAAACATAATCATGCCTACAATAATCATCAATGAAGCTAATGAAATATTCATAACTTCTTCGTGCTTGACATTATAAGACCGTAGAGGTTTGAGTGCACGAGTTCTAAGGATTTTTTTACTCTAAGAGTTGTCTTCTAGCTAGTTTAGGAGTCCACTTTTATAAACCTCTTAGTCCTATTGAGATTATGTGGCCAAGTCTTAAATTCCAAAGACAGGTATTAGAAGAAACTTTTTGCCTTTTCTAATGCCCGTCCTCATTGCAGTGGAAACATTATCTGCAACTTTTTTCTTGCCTTTGAAATTCGCAAGAGTTTTCCCTTTACTCTTCTTCTTCATACTCTTTTTCTTTGAGGAATAAGGTCCAGACTTAGTCCCTAAGGACGATCCTCTCTAGGACTTTTTAGAAATAACATTTACTTCCCTTTCACGTCCTTTTGACTTCCTCATGAACAGGAGCTCGTTGAAAAGAGAAGTCAGATTATACTCTATTTTATTCATTACCGCATTAGTGCGGAATGGTAGAAAACTTTTCGAAGATTCTAGTATAAAGCTGACTTGGCTCTTTTCATCTACGACAGCCTCGTTTTCTTCCGCTATGTTGAAGTGAACCATCATTTCCAGAACATGTCCTCTAACAGAGGTTCCTTCTTTCATGTAAGAGTTGTAAATGTCTTTAGTAGCATCAGGTCGAACCGATAAGGACAGTTGTCCAAACATCGCATGTAGTGAGCCTATGATTTCCTTAGCGGTCCTTATGTTCTCATGCTTTTTGGATAACACATTTGATATGCTTTCCAAGATATAGACTCGAGCTTTATCATTGGCCCTAATCCATCTGTCATATGCATCCCGAACATTTCGATTTGCATTTGAGCCGAGAGCTAGAGGACATTCCTCCGTTAAAACAAGCCATAGATCATCCATAACTAGTATAGTGTTTAGGTTTAATTTCCAAGTATTGTAGTTATCTCCATTAAGTTTATCAGAAGTGAGTAGTTGAATAAATGAACTAGCCATTGTTGATAATATATATATATATATATATATATATATATATATTGCTAAGTGAATTGCAAATTAATTCTATATAATCCAATCAAATTTAGCAAGTAATAATGTACCCATATGTTATTATTCTCTTGCAATGATATTTTAGTGAGTTAGAATAACTACTACCGAGGGGCAGTCAATTACTCTTTCACTAAATCAAGACATTCTTGATTAAATACTAATACCATAATAACTCTTATTCGTATAGTATTTAATTATTATTTATTTGGTCAAAATACTTACTAACACTTAGTAAAATTTTGTAAGTGTAACCCTCCATTTTTAGATTTTAAAGATCGAAATAAACGACCTTTCGAGGGGAAGAGAAGGCTGAAAATGGACCTAAGAAACCCTATCCATTTCTGGAGTTTATGGTGTTCCAGTCCCTATGTTACAAACCCTCCGAATGCATAGTCGTCTATAAACGACAAGCAGGTGCAAAATAGGAATCTCACGGTGTAACCTAATGGAAAAGACTGTAGGATGTGTTGACACACTCCCCTCACCCACTTACTATGAACTACTTATAAGCCCCGTACTTGTTATTAAGAGAAAGTAAGTAAAACGAAATTATGGGGCAAGTAAGTAAAGAAAATTTGCTAAGTTGGGGGAGAGTGAAAATGGTTAAGTGTTGGCCATGCGATGAGAGACCGTGCGTTGAAGGATGTTTAAGATTGATAAGAGTTGCCGCTGATAAGCATGTGTTGAAGAGGGCAACTCGGCGGGGAGAAAGATGTGAAGTGAGAAGGGTGCTATATGCGTTAATAGAAGTATGCGTTGAAGGCTACTATGTGCTAGAAGTTTGCATCGCTATGCATTCAGATGGCCTATGCGTTGAAGAATGGTATGCGTCGGACATAGAAAAGTGGCTAAGAGGGCCATGCGGTAATCAGCTATCCGGCGTGGAGCAATCAGTGGCATTGTAAGTGGAGAATATGCGTTGCCGAAGCCATGCGTGGAAGGTGGCGCTGGCTAATTCTAGAAGAATGATGAAGTTAGAGCTAGTAAGTCGGTGATTTATATTGACATATAAAGGAGTGCATTGAATAATTAAGCCTTTTGGATACATTTTTGAACTCAGGTTAACTCTATTTCACAGACGAACAACGAGGAGAGGTAGAAGAAGGTACTTATATAGAATTTGAGTAGAAATCAGATCAGTTTTATGATGATTTTGAAGTTGGAACCAGAAGCTTGATTGTTACTGATAGACTTGAACACCAATCGGTGTTTGAAGGAGAGTGAATTGAGGGCGTCGAAGTAAGAACTGAAATTTTGAGGTAAGTAAGTTGAATCAATTCTTAGCAACTTCCATGAAGGATGTGTAAGCTAAAACCGAGTGAAAATGTGTTAATCTCTAGGAAGAAGTAAGCGGAGTTGAATTGCTAAGCAAATCAGGACAGCCGAAGTTATTTGGGAATAATTCTCAAATGAAGATAAATCATGGCCTAAAATTTTGAGGTAAGCTAGGAAACTCACTACTTTACAAGATTGTAGAAGGAGGGAAGTTCTGATTTTGACTATAATATGGTTTTAGCAGGATAAAGGAAGAGTTTGAAGGGAAGGAAGAAAACTGTGATATCAAGTGTAGCTAGACAGTGGTATCGCTAAGGAGCGGGAGAGTGAGCAGCGGAACGGGTGTCGCTGATAAACGCAAAGTCTCGCTAGGTATCGCTCCTTAAGATGATATCGCTAGTCTAATTCACTCCAGTTTCGCTAGTGCAGCACCCAGTAGTGTGAATCTCGCTGGTAGTCTCGCTAGTAACATAGAGTATCGTTAGTTATTAACATGCATACCTAATGATTTTGAAAAAGGAGTTCAAAGGAAACCTAATATGAGAAATGTGTTTTACAGGCCAAGAAGAGCTCGGAAA
The DNA here is from genome assembly GCA_031780015.1 of Citrullus colocynthis. NCBI lineage: Eukaryota > Viridiplantae > Streptophyta > Magnoliopsida > Cucurbitales > Cucurbitaceae > Citrullus > Citrullus colocynthis. Next base: position 2,030,550 of record QLSR01000047.1, read on the forward strand.
AGCATACAATCTACTCGAGGCCTAAGACAAACTATGAGTGGCTCTCTAATTGTCCAAGGATCATCGTTATTAATGTACAAGTAGAAACGAATATATTATGTGAATTTCTGTATGTGTGCTATTTAAATGCAAACCATAGCTGAAGGACCCTGTGTGAAGGCCTATGGAGATATATGATACATAGTGCTGAGGGACCATGAGTGAAGGTATTAGTGAGATTGATTGAGATAGTTTCTAATGCCGAAGGACCTTGTGAGAAGGCATATGAAAATCAGTACATGAAAGCTCAGTGCTGAAGGACCATGAGTGAAGGCACTTGAGTAGTAAAATATATAATGAAACTCGGTGCTGAGGGACATTATGAGAAGGCACTTGAGTGTTGAAACGCCGAAGGACTACACGTGAAGGCGTATGAATGTATGAATACATGAATATATGAATATTAGGACGAAATACTTGATATAAGGTTAACAGCGTTGAGCTTTTGCTTCGCTGCTTCTTAGAAAGGTATCTATGTTATTTTGTTAACTGGCATGAGTGATCCAGCAACTTGTACTAATAAGATACATATTAATGTTAATAATAGCATTAACTCAAGAATTAGATTATAATTGATATTTTAGTCACTCACTGGGCTTTAAGCTCACACCTTTTTGTTTATTGTTGTTTGTTTTAGGTAGCGAGCGTGTCCGGGATGCCTAGCCTACAGAAGATCCTCGTCTGGGCTTATTTGGTTTTAGTTCTCTGGGATAGTTGTAAATACTCAGTTTAAGTACATATTTTGTCATATATGGTTTTGTAGTATAACGAGTGTGGGTTTTGTACTGGCTACTGAACAAATACACTTGTATAACTTATGATTACCTCATATTGTTTTCCTCAGTATAGAAGTTTGTACATTTGATTCGGTATTGAATTGTGTTTCAATATATAAGATGACGTATATATGTATAGGTTGCACCTACTCCTAGGTTAAGAGGGTAATCTGGGAGGGGGTGTGACACTACTTCCCCTATTCACCTTGTTGACTCATGCAAACACTTTTCGAATGGAGGCTGCTCCTAGGGAAACTCGAAGCTGAGCATGAATCTCACGGTGTGAACTCTTAGGGACGTGAGAGCTAATATATCATATATATAACTCTTCCACTTTAAGTATTCTAGTTGGTATATTGGGTATCTTTATTTAGTTATATCTCGACTAATTAAATATAACCTAAGTCTAGGCCTTTGTCCAAGTATCTTATACTGGATTTTAACATATGATGTCTAAGTGATAAAACCCTTTCTATACTTATATCACAAATACAAGCTCATAAAACTAGGTTTACATAAATTCAAGAACCGGTTTGATCTCCAGGTAGCAGATGTTCCGTAAACCGTCAACTTAAATACCTCCAATCTTAGACAGGATCTTACCGAATGAATTTTCTGTAACCTTTAATTTATAAGTTAACTACCTACTTTAGGTTTGTTAACCCTAAATGAGCATACATTTTATCTTGGTTATAGATTTTAAATGTCTAGTTCATTTTATAACTCTTTATAAAAGAATAACAATCTATAACAAACACATCATAGAACAATATAACATCTTATATAAATTATATGAAAGCTAGACATGCATACTATATATTATAACACCTTATAACATACATGGATGTATGAAGCATGTTAATCCTAAGGTGGGATTTTAAATCTATATAGCATACTTTATGCACAAATAAATTTAATTTAATTAAAAAATACATTCTAATTGCACAATTAATTAAACACACTAAAGTGGACGGATTTTGGCAGCTAATGACTTAAAACAGCTAAATTATTACAATAATAATTAGAAAACTCGCTTGAACCAACCCTGAACTCTTCGAACCGGCTCGAACCATGGAAAATACCACTCGAATCGAATCTCCAAAGTTGAAAAACGAGTTGAACTGGCTGAAAATAGGATAAACCGGATGGAAAACCACGAATCAGACCGTTGTCGATCAGACTGGACTGTTTCTTCAACGTGCGTGCCATTTCTGGAAAAACAAGAACAGCGTCACAATGCTTCGTAGCAGAATCATTAGCTACTGCTCAAGTTTTGGTGGTTCTTCCTCCAAATTCTTCAAATTACAGCCTATGATCAAATCTATTGACTCCAACAAATTTACAGACCCTTCTTCGCACATTAAAAGCCATAAACAAGCGGACAATTACAATTATTACACAATAACAACGCTGAATTAGATGCTAAAACTAGAAAATTCTCAACTTTAGCAACTACAACAATCATCTCATGAAATTGCACCCAACAAGCTCAAAGTAATGCAAATTGAGTGCTCTAATCATGATCTGGTACCAATTGAAGGAGTTAGGAATATAAAAGTGGAAGCAATCAAGATCTAAAACACTCTAATTGAAACAATCATGATCTGGTACCAATTTTAAGGATTAAACATGCATGTTCTAAGAACTAAAAAAACAAAGATATAAACCTAACTTTTTGTAGCTCAAAATTGAAACAATCTCCTCCAAGTTTTTTATCATGAACGCTTCGTGGACTACCACAAGAGTCTTCCTCGTTATTCTCTGACCTTATAACGGATTGTGGGATTCAAATCTTGAAGAATTTGGAGTAAATTTGAGAGAAAAAGAGGAATTTGGATAGTTTGGGTTTTTTTGAATTTTTAGCAAAATTCAATCAAATCCTCAACCCTAATTCCATTTCTTTTTCTTCTATATCAAGAAGAACTTCGAATATCCAATTTGCTATGAAAATGACACCAATTATGATGATTAAGGGATTTCGTTAGGAGGTGGAAGGAGAAGAGGTGATGCAAGTTTCAAAAACTCCACCTCCTACTTCCATGCAAAATTGGGAAATTTCATTTCCAAAATGAATTTCCAAAATTCATTTTTAAATGAATTTCTTTTCCAATTTCAATTAATTAATAATAATAATAAATTAATATTAATATTAATTTATTAAATATATAATTAATTAACCAATTTAATTAATTATATGAAATTAATATTATATTAAATTAATAAATTTTCCACTTGTCCCACCAATTTTCCAACCCCTTGAATTCATAAGGAGAGTTATTCTTACGGGTGTGGGGAGGTTATTTGAAATAACCTCTTCCCCTCTCCCTTTCTCGCATAACATATGTAAAAAGAAAAGTTGTTTACAGAAGAAAAAATATATTCAGTTTGTGGCTTCCCAAGAACTCTCTGCAAAAATTCTTCTCTCAAGAACTCTCTCTCTCAAACATTCCTCCCCTTACCAAAATCGAAGAGCCCACACCTCTTTCGATTCTGACTCGGCAAATAGTAAGGAAGGTCAAGTGGTGGTGTTCATTGTATATTGTTTTGGGAAGTGTTTGTGGAGTTTGTGACAGTTCATAAAGAAAAGAAGAACATTAAGAAGATAGTCTTCAAGGGTAGGTTCTTCTCATATCTCTCTTCCTAAAAGCATGTTGTAAATTTAATATTGTTTATCTTATGATTCTATTTTTTTTTTCTTTGAGTTTTCAAAAAGAATTACATTGGCATGTGCATTCACACGCTTCCGCTAGGGAATTCAATTCCTTCAATTGGTATCAGAGCCATATTGTGTCTCTGTTTTTCTTTCTGAAAATGAAAATTAGAGAAAATGTAGGTGTTTTTGCATTGTGAATGTGGGAATTGCGAAGTAGATAATCTCTAATTTGGCGCCATAGATTGTTGTATTTTTATTTGAATTGTTCATGTAAGGGCCCACTGTATTTTTAACGTTATGACACCCGAGAAATGCACGTACTACTCAACTAATATATCCAAATTTTTAATATATATCAAACAAGATGCATGATCTAAATGGGTTTTGAGATTGATCTTAAAACTTTCAATTTTTGTGTATAATAAATTTTTTATATTCACTTTTTTTTTTAAAAAAAGTAATTAACTAATCTATCAGACAAAATAATTAAATTTTCTATTTATTTTAACAAAACTTGACTTAATTTTTTAAAACACTCATGAAAGTATATAATAAAACAAAAAAAAATCAATAGGTGGCAGTGGTATAAGCCAAATTTTAAAAAATAAAAACTAAAAAAAAAATTGTTACCGCAAAAGACCAAGTTTGTAATTTAAAAAAGAAACAACAATGTCATCACCAAAATATTTTTTTTTTCTTAAAAAAAGAATAACAAAAATGAACACATTTAAAAGTACTAGAGTTTTAAATTATAAAAACTAAAATAACCGTTCTAAAGAGTACAGCCAAAATGAACAAAAATGGGAAAAATTTAAGCCATGAGCGTAGATTTAAATAGGAAATAATATCTTACCATCAACTTGATAACTTTCCTACTAAACTATAATTTGTTGGGCACATACGTAATAATATTACATAAATATTTTTAAAAATTAAGCTTCTCTCTACTATTTAAAAAAATAAAAATCTGATTTTTTTTTTAATTATTTTTTTGGGTTAGTGGAACCACTGTCATGGCCTTTTCTTTTGAAAATTCTCACCGTCTTTAACTCTCTCTCTCTCTCTCTCTCTCTCTAAGAAACATATTGATCTCTACGTCTTGTCTTAAAAAGAAAAGGGGAAAGAGAGAGAGAGATTGAATTGTTAGGGTTTATAAGTTGGATTCACCTTTTATATTATAAGGAGGGAAAGTGGAATGCTTTATATATTGTTGCTTTTTTTTTACACCAAAAAGAGAACTTTATTCTTATTATAAATCACAACAAACCATAGTATTGCATTTACATTGTCACTCGCTTTTTTTGCCGCACAATTCTAGTATTATATACCAAACAACTCCAGCTAATATATATATATATATATATATTAATGATTTTTATTTACTCTTCTCTCTCATCAACTCTAATTTTGCAAACATTTTTCATCATTAAGCAATCATCACACTCCCCTTCATCTTTCATTCATTTTCCCCCTGCATGCAACTCTAATATACAAATTGCCTCATTTATACCATTCAACTTTTGTTATTATTATTATTATATTATTTATTATTATATTGGATTTACAATTTTTTTTCTTTCCTTTGAATACAATCTTAGATATTGGGTCAAAAGATTTACTATCAATTTTCAAAATTTGTAAAATTTGTAGGAAACTTAAATAAATAAATAATTGGATCTTTTTTATTCCTTAAATTTTGGTTTAGTTTTATTTGGTCTTTTGGTTTTAAAATGTTAAACTTTTAGTCTTTAAGTTTTGAGTTTGATTTCAATTTTAGACCCTAGGTTTCAAAATTTTACAATTTTACCCTTGATATTTGAGTTTAGTTTCAATTAATTCCTAGGTGATATATTCTTTAACATCGATTTTTTTACTAAATACTCACTTTTAGTCTTTAGCACTTATGTCTATTAAATTACTTAAAATAATTATGAAGAAGTTCTTCTAATTTTTTTTAAATTAATTAATTAACATTAATAATAGAATCACAAAGTGAATATTTAGTGAAAAATCAAGCTTAAAAGCGTAAATCTTGAAAAAAAAAAATATAGGGACCAAATTGAAACAAAACTTATGGGTGCGTTTGGAATGCATTCTCAAGTGTTTAATTTAAAAAAGAAGTCATTTTAGAAAAATTGGAATTTGGCAACTACTCAAAATAGATTTTAAAGTATATTTAAAAAAATATATATATCAAAAGAGTTTAAATAAAAATGAATTTTTAAAAAAACACTTTTTTCTCAAGTTAATTCAAATAAGCCTTAAATCTCAATGGTAAAATTATAACATATTTTGAACCTAAAGAAACTAGATCAAAATCTAAATCTAGGGACAATAGGGTTTTTCTTTTCTCTCTCTTTTTTTTTTTTTTCTATAGATATTGTATGTTGAGATGAAATAATACAACCCTCTACAATTGTCCGTCTCGGACATAAATCCGTATGACTTTGTAGAACCATTACAAAAGCCGCCATATCGATTGAGAGACATGATTTGATCGTTTCCTTATTTGACTAATGTAGGATTTATTTCCACCCCAACAAGATATAAGCTTTTTCTAGTTCTTTTTAGGCTACGTATCCTAGGTAAATATAATTTCTATCTCTTTATTTTAGATTTTTTATTAAAAAAAAATGTAAAATTTTAACTGAAACATAATTCAACTCTTCGCTGAAGTAACAGTGACAGTAATGTTCTTTATAGGTCATGAATTCAAATCTTCATGTGTTGTTTCTGAATTTTGAATGCTTAAAAAGATATAGATGGACTTGCTTTTTTCTATGTTTATAAGTCAGACATTGTTTCCTGAAAGAAAGAAGGAAAAAGAGAGGTCAAACGTAACACTGTTTAATCTCATCCTCTTCCAATTGATTTTCTATTACCTTACTAAACAATGTTTACAATCAAAAGATACAAGTAAAAAATTGTGTTGGAAGAATAACGAAAATTTATTTTGGCAAAACTTTTAAGTTAATTTTATTATTTATTTCTCAATAAATTATTTAAAATCCATTTAGTTATATTTCTTGAGTTTCTATTCCTTTCTAAAAGCTATATTGATTTATTTTGTAATCTATTTTTAAATAATATTTATGAAATTCTAGTAGAAAACTAAAACTAAAAGTAACATGTTTATACATAAATTTCATTTTGATTTTAAGAATTCATATATTTATTCTATAATTTCTACATTAGTCATAAACTCCAATTAAAGAAAATTATTTTAAATGACAAATTGCTGAAAATATTTATAAACAAAAATAAAATAAAGTTTATCTACGATAGATTATTATCTGTGTCTAACATGATACAAATAGTAGTCTATTGCAGATACATAGTGAAATTTTGCTCTATTTGTGATGTAATACAATAATTTTAACCAATAATAAGGGGAAAAAAATATATAATTGAGCAAAGTTCAAGGATTTAAGGGGGGAGAAAACAAAAAGGCGATTGGCAAATGGGCTAATGTACTGGAAATAATATAATAACATTTTTGTCTAATTATATTTGATAGTACCAAAGAGATATGAAAAGGAAAAATAATTCACAGAATATCCATGGTGCTAAGTTTTGGCTGTAAAAGGTTTGTAGAAAATAAAATAAAATAGTAATGAATAAAAATAGGTTTTCAGAAAGGCATATATTCTCCAACTTTTTATGAGCCAAAGCATGTGGGGTTTCTGTAGCCTCTTCCCCTGTGGGACTGAAATGGGAATAAAATTCAATAAATAATAATAACAATAACAATAATAATAATAACAAACTCCTTCCCCCACCTTATCTTCCCTCCTCCAACGTTTTCACATAATTTAAATAATAAATCCAAATTCTTATCCTGCAGGTGCAGGCATTATTTATTAAAAAATTCATTGTTTCTCATAAAATTAATTAATGATATTTCTTTTTAAAAAGTATAAACAATAAATTAATTTAGGAGAGGAAGGGATTGGGTCCGTTTCAATTCTTTCCATTGAAGGCAATTGAGTTATAAATAATATAATTTAAATCTGCTTTAAATGTCACTAGTTTGGTTATTAAAATTATATATATATATATATATATAACATTTTACCCACAACCAAATTAATGTAAGGGATGTTAGAAAAATGGTTAAAAATAAGTTTTGATATTTTTTTTATTTATAATAATTTTTCTTAATTTTTAATGAATTGTTAATAGAAAATTTGTTGATTTAGGAAGTATCATTTTTTTCAATATGGTTGGATTGACTTGAGAAAAATATGTGTTTTAGATAATTCATTTTTAGTTAACTCTTTTGATAAAATTAGTTTAAATAAACATGGTTTAAAATACGCTTCAAAAGTCATTTTTAATGGTTATCAAATACTCTAATGTTTTCCAAAATGACTTATTTTTTAAATTAAACACTTGAAAATGTATTCCAAACACACACTGAGTGTGTTAATATAATGTCTCACTATTTTTAATGAAAAGTGTGTTACCAACATGAGCATAACTTTTCTGGTAAGTATCTTTTTACGTAAAAATTTTGTGAGCCTACACTAAAGTTTCAATCGGTTCTTGTCAATATTCACACCAAGAAATTCAGAAAATAAATCCAGTAGCCCAAACAAGATGTCCAAAATAAGAACATCCATCCCAAACTAATAAACTATTCACATAAAAAAAATTATATCGAGTGATAAGTTGTTTAAATGGAGTTTTAAAGTTAACCTTTCATTATAGGCACTAACATATAGGGAACCTTTTCCAAACTTACTTTCTCCAAACCAAAAATTAACTTGAGTAATATTAACTTTTTTTTTCATTTTCATCAATATTATTTTAAAATGTTAATAAATTTTACCTCGACATGAAGTATTGAATCAAAAGTTCAACCACATCATAAAAATTATCAAACACTAAAAGAAAAAAAACAACAAAATGAATGTAGTATAAATAATACTTCGCATTATATAAGTAACTTTTAAAAGTGCAGAATGTTTATTATTTATTAATTTAACTTTTACAAATTTTTCATAAATATCACATTTTATTGATATTTTTATCAACATTATCGTAAAATTAAGATAACTTAGATATTTGTATTGATATTGACATTTTAAACTTTGTATATTAAAATAGGTTAAATTCCCCAAGAAGAAAAAAAAAAAAAAACTTCGTTAAGTCATGATATAAGCATTAAAATAAGAACTAGGGTTTCTTTCTTTGTATATAAGTAATTTATAAACGTCTATTTTCAAGCATTTGGCCTTACCAATTATTGAATATTTGTGTGTGAGAATAAAACAACAATATTATCCAATAGTAAACTTGCAAGAGCATTTTGTAGTAAAAGACAATCCAAGAAACAAACATACCCATAGTGCCAACATATTGCTTTTCCCTAGCTACAACTTCCATTCAGATGTGTAACTTACATTATTCAACTCCAATTATTAAAATACAGACATTATATTTTATAAGTTTTATTTACTAAAACCCAGAATAGCTGATAAAGGGAGAAGGAGAGAAAATACAGAAGGGTTTTTTTTTTTTTTTTTTTAAAAAAAATTTATTTTTATTTTTAATATTTCCGTGCCCACCGAGAGAAGAAATAAAATATTATCATCAAAGATATTTATGTTTTTTTTTTATTTTTAAAATATTTTATATTTTTCATTTTTTTAAAAATATTTTAAAAATAAAAATAAGTTTTTAAAATTAAAAATTAAAAAAATTATTAAAATTTATTATGAGGTTTTTTTTTTGCATTTTAAAAATAAAAATAAGTTTTTAAAATTAAAAATTAAAAAAATTATTAAAATTTATTATGAGGTTTTTTTTTTGCATTTTAAAAATAAAAATAAGTTTTTAAAATTAAAAATTAAAAAAATTATTAAAATTTATTATGAGGTTTTTTTTTTGCATTTTAAAAATAAAAATAAGTTTTTAAAATTAAAAATTAAAAAAATTATTAAAATTTATTATGAGGTTTTTTTTTTGCATTTTAAAAATAAAAATAAGTTTTTAAAATTAAAAATTAAAAAAATTATTAAAATTTATTATGAGGTTTTTTTTTTGCATTTTAAAAATAAAAATAAGTTTTTAAAATTAAAAATTAAAAAAATTATTAAAATTTATTATGAGGTTTTTTTTTTGCATTTTAAAAATAAAAATAAGTTTTTAAAATTAAAAATTAAAAAAATTATTAAAATTTATTATGAGGTTTTTTTTTTGCATTTTAAAAATAAAAATAAGTTTTTAAAATTAAAAATTAAAAAAATTATTAAAATTTATTATGAGGTTTTTTTTTTGCATTTTAAAAATAAAAATAAGTTTTTAAAATTAAAAATTAAAAAAATTATTAAAATTTATTATGAGGTTTTTTTTTTGCATTTTAAAAATAAAAATAAGTTTTTAAAATTAAAAATTAAAAAAATTATTAAAATTTATTATGAGGTTTTTTTTTTGCATTTTAAAAATAAAAATAAGTTTTTAAAATTAAAAATTAAAAAAATTATTAAAATTTATTATGAGGTTTTTTTTTTGCATTTTAAAAATAAAAATAAGTTTTTAAAATTAAAAATTAAAAAAATTATTAAAATTTATTATGAGGTTTTTTTTTTGCATTTTAAAAATAAAAATAAGTTTTTAAAATTAAAAATTAAAAAAATTATTAAAATTTATTATGAGGTTTTTTTTTTGCATTTTAAAAATAAAAATAAGTTTTTAAAATTAAAAATTAAAAAAATTATTAAAATTTATTATGAGGTTTTTTTTTTGCATTTTAAAAATAAAAATAAGTTTTTAAAATTAAAAATTAAAAAAATTATTAAAATTTATTATGAGGTTTTTTTTTTGCATTTTAAAAATAAAAATAAGTTTTTAAAATTAAAAATTAAAAAAATTATTAAAATTTATTATGAGGTTTTTTTTTTGCATTTTAAAAATAAAAATAAGTTTTTAAAATTAAAAATTAAAAAAATTATTAAAATTTATTATGAGGTTTTTTTTTTGCATTTTAAAAATAAAAATAAGTTTTTAAAATTAAAAATTAAAAAAATTATTAAAATTTATTATGAGGTTTTTTTTTTGCATTTTAAAAATAAAAATAAGTTTTTAAAATTAAAAATTAAAAAAATTATTAAAATTTATTATGAGGTTTTTTTTTTGCATTTTAAAAATAAAAATAAGTTTTTAAAATTAAAAATTAAAAAAATTATTAAAATTTATTATGAGGTTTTTTTTTTGCATTTTAAAAATAAAAATAAGTTTTTAAAATTAAAAATTAAAAAAATTATTAAAATTTATTATGAGGTTTTTTTTTTGCATTTTAAAAATAAAAATAAGTTTTTAAAATTAAAAATTAAAAAAATTATTAAAATTTATTATGAGGTTTTTTTTTTGCATTTTAAAAATAAAAATAAGTTTTTAAAATTAAAAATTAAAAAAATTATTAAAATTTATTATGAGGTTTTTTTTTTGCATTTTAAAAATAAAAATAAATTTTTTTTAAAAAAAATTTTTTTTTTAATTTTTAATTTTAAAAACCTATTGTCATGTAAAAAATTTTCATTCTTACCGAGAGAAGAAATAAAATATTATCATCAAACATATTTATGTTTTTTTTTTTTTATCAATAGAACAGAAAGGATAAGATAAATGAAAAAATAGTTACTAAACGTAGTTACTTTTTTCTGTTTTTTTACTCAAAAGAGAAAAAAAAATCTGAAATCAAAACCGAACGTTAGTTTGAAGATGAGGACTTACTCACACGACACCTTTTATCAGTGGAAAAATGGTAGAATGTTGATGAAAAAAGAAAATAGGGGTAAAAGTGGAAAATGGTAGAGTTTGGAAGAAAAAGAAAATAGAAATGGGAAAATAGGGATATAGATCTGGATGGGTGTATAGCTTAGTTGAATTATACAGAGAAAAAACATGACCATACTTTTTATTTATGGGACGGATTTTATTCCTTTGATTGTTTGTTTGGTTTTTGGATTTTAGCTTAGGGTTTGACAGATGGGCATGTGTAATACAACAATCCAATATGTTTTATTCAATCTCTCTTCTCTCCCTAAATAATGCCTATTTACTTCATCACAACTTGCTAACAAACTTACTCTACTCACCAAAGTTATACTTCCACTTCCTTTCAACTAAAGACTTATCATATTAATGTTAGGATGATCAAGATCAAGAGGCGTAACGAAATATCTTTATTTATTCATAGTATTCATAGTACCCTCATCATACTCATAGTCCAAATAGAAATAATCTTTTATTTTTCTTTTCACCTTATTTTCTTCAAAATTTTAAAAATAATAGTAATTAATAAAAAGCACCCACCGTCCACCATTTTTCTTTTCTAGGACTTCATATGGTTGGATTTGGAGATATATAATATAGACTAATGGAGCTCTCTAATTGGTTTAAAATTTAAAATATAATATACATATTTTAATGAAAAAAATAAAGTAATAACAATATTGTTGCACTGTGATATAATTGTCTCCTAACATTATAAATTTACTTATTCCACGTTCTTTGTTAAATCAAGGTTATTTTATAAAAAATAATATATTTTTAGGGCAGAATATATATATATATATATATATATATATATATATTTTATAATTTTCATTTGATTGTTACTTTCAAAATATTACCTATTTAATCCTTACGTTTTGAGTTTGTTTTCAATTTATTTCATAGGTTTTGAAATATGACAATTTTAGAGTTGAAATTTGAGTTTTGTTTCAATTTGACCCTTAGGTTTTAAGATTTACATTTTTTAATCCCAAGTTTTCACTAATTACTCTACTTTCCATCTTTAGTGTTAATGTGTCTATTAATTATTTAAAAAAATATATAATTAATTTAGTTTCACTATTTTCATTACTACTAAAATTAAATTTAAAATTTCACTTCATAATTATTTGAAATTAATTAATAAACATTAATCCCAACAATCGAAAGTTAGTACTTAATTAGAAATCGAGAATAAAAATGTAAATCTTAAAATCTGGAGACAAGATTGAAACACAATTCAAATTTCAAAAATAAAATTTTTATATTTTGAAATCTATAAACTAGGGGGTGTTTGGGGTAAAGGATTGGGTTGGATTGTATTGTATTGGGTTACAAAACCCATGTTTGGGGAATGGGCTCTGGGGTTGGTTTGGATTACAAAACCAACCCCAAGTACAATCCAACCCAATCTTTCCCAGTTTCCGCCGCTTCCCAATGCTCACTCTGCCCGATGTCTGCTCTCCGTCTCTCTCTTCTGTCGCCTTCTGTCGCCTTCTGTTGCATTCCGTCCGCATTCACTCTTCCCATGCGTTGGTCGAAGCAGCCATGCGATGGTCAAAACAGGCCATGCGTTGGTCGAAGCAGGTCATGCGTCTGTCGAAGGTAGGCCTTGCGTTTGTCGAAGTAGGCCTTGCGTTGGTCGAAGGCTTGCGTTGGTCGAGGGTCGAAGGCCTTGCGTTTGTCGAAGGGCTTGCGTTGTTATTATTATATTGTTATAATTTGGTTGTTGGCTTATTTGTCTTCGGTCACTTCTTGCACTGTCAGTCAAATTAACTGAGTGGTTGGGTTGTTTAACTTCACATGCTTATATATATATGTGTGCTCTTCTCTGCTATTCCTATATTCACACACCATTTTGGAGAAGAAATTTTTTCTCCCTTCAATTTGCAACCCTAGTTATTTTATGATTAAGGAACCTTATCTTTCCATGATGTTGTTTGTAATTTGAACTATGTGTACTTTTTTTCGAACTTTAATTTTATATCGTTGTCCTTCTATTATATACTAACATTACTTTACTTTTAATTCTAGTAGACTGTGATAGTTGAAACAGATGTACAAAAAAAAAAAAGTCGAAATAATACTTCAAGAAAAAGTAGTCAACATTATAATATAGTATGATAATTTGAAATAATATTTAAAAAGAAAAAACATCAAAATCAATCTTATAGTATGGTAGTTTAATTTTGTATAGTATGAACAAATAAAATTCAAAATACATGATGGTTAAAAAAGATGTAGAAAAAAAACAGTGAAAATAATATTTTTTTAAAGATCAAAATACTATTTAAAAAGAAAAAAATCATAATTATAATATAGTATGATAGTTTCCTTTTTTATGGTATGAACGGATATAGTTCAAAATATATGATGCTTAAAACAAATGTAGAAAAAAAACTACTAAAAATAATATTAAAAAAACAAAAATAGTCAAAATAATATTTAAAAGAAAAAAATTGAAATTATAATATACTATGATAGTTTAATTTTCTATAGTATGAACCGACAAATTTCAATTTATATGATGCTTAAAACAAATGTAGAAAAAAAAAACAGCCATAATAATATTAAAAGAAAAAAAACAGCCAAACCCAACCCAAACCCAACCCAAACCTAAGCCTGTAATCCAAACACTGTAATCAGAAACCTAGCCAATCCAACCCTGCACTCCAAACACCGTAATCAGATTCCAATGTATTCCAATTCCAGACAACAAAATCCATCGTAATCAGATTCCCAGTAATCCTGATTCCAATCCGACACCCCAAACACCCCCTAAAATTTAAAACCAAACTTAAAAGTGAGGGACATGACATTTTAGGCTGGCTCCTTACTAGATGAGAGTTTATTAGATATCAAAGACAAAAGATATCAAGAGACCACATTCGTTGAATAATGTTTTCAAGAGGATGATAAATTCAACCTTTTCTTCTACTTTGTAGATTCTACACTTTATTTATTTATTTATTTTTTTCTTTTGCTTAACCAATGCAGTGAACAATATTATATCTATTATACTTGTATTGTCAAATGTTTGGTTGCAAAAATAAATCTCAATAGATAGTATTGTTATTATTCATACACTTCTCTAGCAATGGAAAAGTTAAAAGACTCTCTTGGTTTTGTTGCGAACTTGGTAAAAAATTAAACGTTACGGTTCTTGAAGGAGATTACAGGCAATTGTGCGTGTCACTGTGACTCTGACTGACCTTGGGTTAAAAACTTGCAAGGAAATATATATTATATATATATATTTCTATGATTGGTGAATGGAGTTGGATTTGACAAATAAGAAAAAATAAGAGACAAGCAAATTATGGGATAATCATTCCATATGAAAAAAGGCAGAGAGACTTACTTTCTTCCAACATCATCCTATGTGTCATCTTCCACATTTCCTCTCTCTCTCTTATAGCTTCCTCCAAACCCTTTTCTTTTCTTCTCCATTCCCTCCTAACAAACCTTCTCAATCTAGTGAGAGAACAATAAGGCACATTAAATCATAAATCTTGCCTTATAATTCTCTTGGAATTTCACACCGCACATATAACACCTTCATCTTCAAAACTAAGCTTTCAAATGATTGAGAAAATGGCGGACGACGAATTCTCAGACTGTTTTCTCCAAATCCCGCTCACCGGATCCAACCCTTCTCTTCTCAAGAAGAAAAGAAACCTCCCCGGAACTCCAGGTAAGTTTCTTCACAAACAAATTATTCAACGTGACTGTCATAGTTTCTAAGTCAAACTTGTAAATCCTTAACGTTTGTAGTAATTTCATTATGTCTTATTTTTAAGATCCGGAAGCAGAAGTGATAGCGTTGTCGCCAAAGACGTTGATGGCGACGAACCGATTCGTGTGCGAAATATGTGGAAAAGGGTTTCAGAGAGACCAAAATTTGCAACTACACAGACGAGGACATAACCTTCCATGGAAGCTAAAGCAAAGAAGTAGTAAAGAACCAAAGAAGAGAGTGTATGTGTGTCCTGAGAAAAGCTGTGTTCATCACCATCCATCAAGAGCTTTGGGAGATCTTACAGGGATAAAAAAGCATTTTTGTAGAAAGCATGGAGAGAAGAAATGGAAGTGTGAGAAATGCTCAAAGAGATACGCTGTGCAATCTGATTGGAAAGCACACTCCAAAACTTGTGGTACTAGAGAATACAAATGTGATTGTGGAACTCTATTTTCAAGGTATTACCACTAATTATTAGATTTGAGATTGAGATGTAATTATTTCTGTTTTAGTATTGTTTTTAATGAAATTTAGTGAAACAGGAGAGATAGCTTCATAACTCACAGAGCATTCTGCGATGCATTAGCAGAAGAAACAGCAAGAGTAAAAGCAGGAACAACAATAAGCAATAATTTCAACTATAATTTAATGGGAGCGGGAAGCTGCAGAGATGATGAAACAGGGTTATTCATGGCTCAACAGTTGGGTTCAATTTTCAAGCCAATTTCAGTGAAGGAAGCAACAATGGCAATAAGCAGCAGTGGGGTTTCCTTAAAAAGCAATAATAATTACAACAATCTTCAAAGGATTGGAGGGATGATGTACTGCGAAGATCCACTTTGGGGAAGCTCAGTACAAATGGGTGATTATAATCAAAATCAGGGGTTATTGATGAATAATGGGGGAGGAGTTTCTTCATTATACAGCCATCAATTACAACAACTGAATCAAACCCAGATGGGAAATATGTCAGCCACAGCTTTGTTGCAAAAAGCTGCTGAAATTGGGCCAACTTCTTCTACTACATCTGCCCCATCACTACTACTACTACAACAACAGGGGTTTTTGTTCAATAATAATGGGACTCAGTATTGTAATTCTTCTAGTACTACAAATCCAATTGTTGTTGAGAATGGGAATAATGAGATGTACACTGCAAAACGGCGTCGTACTGAGAGTGAAATTGAGTGTGGAAGTGGAAGTGGAACAATGGGACCAGGAACAGGAGCAGGGGAGACAAGGGATTTTCTTGGAGTTGGTGCCAAAACTATATGTCACGCTTCAGCATCAATCAACGGATGGATTTAGATGACAAATTTCATGTCTTTATATATATATTTATATTATTTTCTTTTCTTTGACGCAATTAGAGCAAACAAAAGTTGACAAATAAAGTGAATCAATCAAAAGATGGGAGTGAGAAAAATGAGATATTCGAGTATCTATGTTTATGTATATTTGGTGAACTTTGAAGAAGATGATGATGATGAGCAAAGTTGAGGTATATGGTCAATAGTGTGTGTGTGTTCTTTTTCAAGGGAGCTAAAAGCTGGTTATATCATTTTTAAAGAAATGAAGAGGGAAATCTGCATATTCACTTGAGTATCAGGAAAGCTTGTCCCTTGTAAAATGATGGGTTTTTGTGTTTGATAAAAGAGGGAGGTGGGCCAAAGTTTTGGAGGGTCCCTTTTTTGGACTCCATTATTGCCATTTTTTATATCTGTCTTGGTTGTTGTCACGTCAAATGTGGACCCAAATGAACTCTAAATTATTAGAGAAGAGACTGCCACAATGTGGCTAACAATTTTATACCAAGTAGGTTATATGAAAGAGAAACGGTAGAAGTATCTCAAATTTATAATATCCAAGGATTATGAACGCAACAATAGGGTCTTCCAAAATGCTAAACAATCATATAATTCATTATGGGAGGAGATGATCATGAATGCTGCGTTGTGGAGCACTAAATTGAAACTCTTTTGCAATTATGATGCATCTGTTATTACTTTAAATTAGCAGGTTTTTCTCTAGCATTCTATTATCGATGTACTTTCTCGTTATTGAGCTCATCTCTAGCTCATGTACGAACGTAATATTGCTGTCATTCTCTCGTTTGGAATGCATCTTTCTTGCTTTCTAAAGGTGATGAGAGTGCTATGAAACCTAGTTGAGATATTCCGATATACTTACTGATCCCATTGACCATGTGCTTTTATTGAAAAAAAAAACAAAAGATTATGAATGGACATAGATTTTTTAATCCACATCTAATGATTATTTTTCGTTGTTATAGCAATAACAATCATCCAGCAAATAATAAAGACAAGAAACTAGAAATTGACATATAGATTTACGTTGTTCACTAACGACATGTAAGCTACAACCAAGAGCAGAGAGAGAAACTATTTTATTATTATGAGGGGGAACATAATATATAATACAAAGAGTAAATAAAGGTAATGGTTAGAAGATTTATATATGACACCTTTCTTACACCCTAAATAGAATAGGTCCAAAATAAAGCTCAAAAGGTAAAATGAATAGTAATAGTGAGACTCCATGCATAATCATTCATTGGAGGCACCAAATGATAGATTTAGGGCATTTCATTATACAATGAGCATCGCATTGTAGCTACTTGAATACTTTTTCTCAAACAAAAACAAAATGGTAAAAGGCGGCCTTCATTTCAAACAAATATTAATAGCTCATTTGTTAATTCAAAACTGATATAATGCTTACTTTTCTAACAACCAACCATATATATGTTATCAGTATATTTTTGTTTTTCCCCCCGTGATTTGTCTTCTTCATTTAATAATTTTCTATAATCTTCAACAACATTATTATTCATTAATTTTCTTTGTTAAAGAATCTTTACCATAAGTATACAATAACTAAATTTTAGAATTTGAATAAAAGTAGAGCTAGTCTTGAAAATTGTTCTTTTAGCTTCGGATTTCAAAACTCTTTTAACATAAGGTGGAAAATGAAAGAAAAGAAGTCCATATATCTTTTTCTTAAAAAAAAATAAAAAAAATAAAAAAATAAAGTAAAAGTAGTATGAAAAGAGAGATGAATGTTTCAATTTGGTATATCAAATCCAAGGTAAGCTTTAGCATTTTCCAAGACATCATTTAGATAAAAATTGAATGCTTTCGGGATTGGAAATTTTAGAATAGCTTTGATATTCAATAAAGGGCTGAAAGAAGGGTCAGGGTATAATGATAGCATAGTTTGACATGTGAAAAGAAGGCCAGAAAAGCAATTCTTTTGATTTTCTTGCCGTTTACTTGTGTATTGATTTTTGAGCCAACTTTTGCAACCTCCAATTATGCTTCAACTTCCCTTTCTTCTTTACTATCAACCAAAATACAAAAATCATTCCCAGTTTCTTCAAATTTTCCAATTTTCTTCTCTTTATTTTTACCCTTCCTAATGACAAACATGGATTGAGGTAAAAAGAATGTAAAAAAAAAAAAAAAATTAGAAATTTTAAAATGGGAAGTTGATTGAGACTTAAGACTTATGGATTGTGATTTAGTAAAAGACTGGAAATTTTCTATCATTTGGTGGCAAGATTAAATATCAATGTCTACAAAAATGGGTGCGAATCAAATATTCTAGGTTTAAAATACTATCTTGGTCTCCAAACTTTTAAAGTTTGTTTAATTTTAGTCTCGTTACTTTTAATTGTTCAATTTTAGTCCTCGTACTTTCAATAAATCTAAAATTTAGTCCTTCAAAATTAATATTTAACTAAATTGATGAAATAAAAAAAATAATTTTCATATAAGAAAATAAAATATGTGAATATGTTTTCAAAATTTATAGTAAAAATCTATATAAAATAAAAAGTTTCTTAAAAGATCAATTATAAACTAACATAGGGGACTAAATTTAAGATTTATTAAAAGCACAAAGACTAAAATTGGACAATTAAAGCTACAATAACTAAAATTGAACAAACTTCAAAATATAGGGACAAAAAATAATATTTTAACAAAAAATTTATAAAAAAAATATTTAAATTGATAATTAAGTTCTTTTTCGCTCCCTAAATGAATTATAGATCATATTATTAATATATATAACTAATTGCTTATATAAACATCTTTATATTTCATGGATACATGAGATATGAGAGATATCTATCAAACCTTTGATGCCAAGGTCGAATGCTCTAGGAATTAGGATATTTTAATCATTGATATGGAGAAAGATTTTAAAATTCCATACATATAGTTTTTTTTTTTTTTTTTCCCGAGAAAAATCAGGTAAGCCTTCTGGAAAGTAATTACTTGTAGTAGTCTCTTTTCTCTCTCCTTTTGGTTTTAATTTAGGTGATAATGACTAGTGAACCTTTGGGATTGATAAAATAGTTTTTTGTTCTGTAATCAGCTAAGATGTTAACGTCAAAATATGATCACTAAACCATCTTTAAAAATGGAGATTTTTTAATTTTTGTCTACATTTTCTGTAATATAAATTCAACTATTTTATATTTATACAACTCTTTTATATTTATATTAAAAAAAGTAGGTGAAAAAATATCAATTTTTATCCCTACACTTGGTATGCTTATCAATTTTTACTTTGAAACTTTCAATTTTATTAAATTCAACTTTAAAATTTGATAAGTCTTACAATTTTATTATTATTATTTTTTTTTAAAAGAAAAAGTACCTGTGAAAACTCATTAATTTAATGAAAATCAAATTTGGCAAGAAAATAGAATTTTTTTTTTGACACAAAATTAAATTTGATTAATATACGTAATGGTTTATTAAAGGGTAATTGTTTTTGTTACTGTGGTGTTGGCTGTTAATATTTTCTTTTATTCCGTTTGTTGCGTGGTTTGTCTCTAACTTTGCCGTATTTGCCGGCTATTCTTTCCTTTTTTAACTGTGCGTGTTTTGGGCTTGACCTTTATTTGGCCTTGATGTTCTATCTTGGATATTATGGATTCTTTCCGTTTGTGTTTCATATATTTTGTTGGTGTTGTGTTCTAGGTTAAGCTGTTTTAGATGAAAAAAACGTATACGTTGAAGAATTCACAATGAAGTGTTGTTCGGCTCAAGTTTGATAGCGAGAAGCAAATCCTACACGATTGACAATATATCGATTGTTCCTGACATCAAAACCAATATGGTGCATTACTTCTTAGTTGAATGGTGATTCAACTATAGAGTGAATAGAGAAGGGAGTTACCGTTGTGTAGTAAAAGATCGAGGGGAGCCCAATCTGCTAACTCTTCCATAAGGAGCACAACATTTAGGGGGAGCCTAAATCGCTCACTAATTACTGCATGTTATACTTCTTAGTTGTATGTGAAAAAAAGTGTATTACAAACAATGATTATAACTAGTGGAACTCTTTTCATTCAGGCATAAAGCCTCCCAAACGTAGGTGTGGTTACACTAAACTTGGTTACCATATATGTGTGTTATCTCTCTCTCTTATATTTCTATTTACCTTGTTCTTACGTTTGTCAGTAACATTGTTATTCACATGGTGTACTTCTTGTGATCTACCTAAATTTTAATTGGTATAAGAGCTGGTTGACTGTCTACCCATTGCGATATTCAATGGAGTTGATCAGGAAAGATGGATCAACAACCCGACCTCCTTTGTTAGATGGGTCAAATTATTCGTATTGAAAGGCCAAAATGATAGCCTTTTTGAAATCTATAGATAACAAGACTTGGAAAGCTGTTGTATCCAGTGGACTCCTTCTTAAGTTATTGATATAGTTGGAAATGTGAATCTAAAGCCTGAGAAAGACTGGACTGAAGATGAAGATGAGACCTCCTTAGGGATTTCTCGAGCACTCAATGTCGTCTTCAATGGAGTACATAAGAATATTTTTCGTTTAATCAACATGTATGTTTCCGCCAAAGAAGCATGGGATATTCTTGATGTTGCCCATGAAGGAACATCCAAAGTAAAGATGTCGAGACTGCAGCTTCTAACTACAAAATTTGAATATCTGAAGATGCTGAAAGACAAAACTATAGCTGAGTTTAATGTACGACTCTTGGATATTGCTAATGAATTGTTTGCCCTTGGTGAAAAGATTTCAGAAGAAAAGTTAGTTCCTAAAGTTCTTCAATCTCTTCTAAAAAGATTTGATATGAAAGTCACAGCTATTGACGAGGCTCATGACATTGCTACCATGAAAGTTAATGAGGTTTTGGGCTCCTTGCGTACTTTCGAGATGACATTTGGTGACAAATCAGAAAAGAAATCTAAAGGTATTGCTCTATAGTCAACAATTGGAAACGATGTTACTTTGATAAAAAAAAAAAAACTAAAGAATCTAATGAAAGCTTTGCTGAATCGATATCTCTTCTGGTCAAGTAGTTTGGAAAGGCCCTTCGGTGATGGGATAAACGTGGAGGATGTTAGGATAATTATGTGTCTCCATGTCAAAGATAACCATAACCCCAACAATCATGATAACCCAAAGCCTTCAAGATTCTCTGGAAAGAAACCTGAATATGAGAGAGGAATAGGAAGCAGTCAAGGCTCTAGAGACAAAAGCCTCAAATAAAATTGATTCGATTCTAGAATAACTGAGTAACATAAACCTTCACAATTGGATCTCCAGTGGAACGATATTCAGACTTCACTGTCTTATATTATGACTTGACCCGTACACTTGCGGTTAACACTCAAAGTGCGCATCAAGTTTTTGGCGCCGTTGCCGGGGATCCAAAGAACGGTTTTTGTTATTTTATATTCATTAGAATTGATAGATCTTAATTTGAAGTGTATATTATTTGGTTATTCATTTATTTTTATTTGATCTTATTGTATTTTATATTTTTTCCTTATTTTATTTTATTTTATTTTATTTTTTTATTTTATTTTGTCGGTTTATGCCTCGAGACAATACTAATATTCTCCCTCTTGATCCCGAGATTGAAAGGACATGTAGAAGAAACCTAAAGGTTCAACACAATCACATCGAAGATATGGCGGAGGAAATACCAAAGGCAATTCAGCACTACTTCCAATCGACATTACCGGCAAATCAACCCGGCATCATGAATGTACCCATCAACATCAACAACTTTGAGTTGAAACCGGGGTTGATACACATGGCTAGGGAGCTAGCCTTTAGAGAAAGAACCAATGAAGATCCTCGCAAGCACTTACGATCTTTCTTAGAGATATGCAGGACGGTAAAGATGAATGGTGTTTCTATCGATGCAATTAAATTAAGACTTTTTCCTTTCTCTTTACAGGACCGTGCTAAAGATTGGTTGGAAACCATACCTCCGGATAGCATTACAACGTGGGAGATTTTAGCTCAAGTTTTCTTGAACAAATATTTTCCACTGGCTAAATCTCAAAGACTAAGGACGGAGATTGGAACATTCAACCAACTTGAGGACGAACAATTATATGAGGCTTGGGAAAGGTATAAGGATCTCTTGAGAAGATGCCCTCAACATGGTTACCCAGATTGGTTGCAAATTCAACTCTTCTACAATGGATTAGCAAGCTCAACCAAATCCATACCAGATGCAACCACCGGAGGCTCAATTTTTTCAAAGAATGCTCAAGAGGCGTATACCATACTAGAAGGCTTGGCCACTACATCTTACAATTGGCCATGCGAACGGTCTTCTCCAATTATCCCAAAAGCCACCGGACGATATGAGATGGACGAGGTAAGTTCTCTAAAAGCTCATTTGGCTTCTCTCACTAATGCTTTATCTAAATTTTCTCAAGGAAGCCAAGACCAAGCAAGTCCATCATCCATAGCTTCCCTTGTGGCCATGGCAAGTCAACAAGAGCCTAGTGAGTTAGAAGTGGCCAATTATGTAGATAGAGGACAATACCGAGGTTAATACAACTTCCAACTTACTATCGCCCCAACTTGAGGAATCATGAGAATTTTTCATATGCTAACAACAAGAATGTGTTGCAAGCACCTCAAGGATTCAATGGAGCGGGGAATGCAAGGACATCATCACTAAGGGACATAATGCTTGACTTTGTCAAAGAGTCAAGATCAAGGACAACCACATTGGAGAATTCGGTCCAAGCTATCTCAAGCAGCATTCAAAGCCAAGGTAAGGCACTTCAAAACTTGGAGGTTCAACTTAGTCAAATGGCAACTTCCCTCCAAACAATGCAAAAGGGTAAGTTCCCTAGTTGTCCCGAGATAAACCCAAGGGAGGAGTGCAAGGCCGTGACTTTGAGGAATGGGAAAAAGCTATCCACTCCCTTCATCAATGATGAAGATGATGAGCGTCCACAAGAAGAAGATGAAGCCATTATAGAGGATGTTCCATAAAAAGAGAGTGCATTTAAGGAAAAGGAGAAATCAAAGTCCAACTCAGGGAGTACTTCTAACTCTACTTCTTTTATCCCTAATACTTTACATTTTCCTCAAAGATTTCAAAAGAAAAAGATTAATGCTCAATTTTCAAAGTTCTTAGACATATTCAAAAAGTTAGAAATTAACCTTCCTTTTGCAGAGGCATTAGAACAAATGCCTAAGTATGCCAAGTTCATGAAGAATGTATTGTAAGCACTGGCTTATAATGCTAAGTGTTGGGACAAGGCAAGTGAAATGTGGCCATGCGTTGTTAGAGAAAAGTAGCCGAGAGCGAAAGAGTTAAGCATGGGCCAAGACTATGCGTTGGTGAAAACAAAGCGGAGTATTGTTCTTTTGAGTGACCATGCGTTGAAGGTGAAAATCACGAAGAGTATAAGCTGAAGCAGTCACTTGCGTTGGAAGAGGAATTATCATTGGCGGGGAAGGAAGTGTTTTGAACAACTATGCGTTGGTGAGGTTGCCTGCGTTAAGGTCTCCATGCGTTGGAGACGGACATAACTGATTGAGTTGTATGCGTTGAAGGTAGGAGGCGTTGAGGACACCATGCGTTGAGGGTAGGCTGCGTTGAATGCCTTTCCTTGAATTGAGAAAGGAAACCCCGCGCGCCAACCTGCATAAGAGAGCTAAGTCGGTAGTATATATAGGTGAGTAAATTGAATATTTTATCATTTTTAGACATTTTCGAGAGCTTAAGTCGGTTCCATTCTTCAGAAGAACTACAGTGAAGGTAGAAGAAGGTGTTCTTGTGGATTTCGGATAGAATTTTACTCGTTTTGGTATCGAAACCTAAGCTGGGACAGCACGTTATTAGCGGACGCACAAGCTGAACAGTATCAGATGTTTTGAGGGAAACGAATCAAGGAGATCGAGTCCAAGGCTGAAATTTAAGGTTAGTAAGTTAATTCAATTCTGAATAACTTTTATGAAGGATGTTTGAGTTGAAATGGAATAGAAACATGTAAACTTTTAGCTGGAAGTGACTGATAAGGAATTTCTGTGCAATCTGTAGTAGTGCGGAGGAATCTTGCAATATCTAACGAATAAGGACAAATTAACCTACGAAAATTTGAGGTAAGCTAGAAAACATATTTTTCTACAAGTTTGTAGAAGGAAAGAAGTTCTAATTTTGGCTGGAAATATAACTTTTAATCGACAACAATGAAGAACAAAGGAAAAGAGGGAACTCTACTGTCGAGTGTCGCTAGTAAGCTGATATCCCGGAGAATTGGAGAGTGAGTAGCGAGACAAAACACCCTGGTGGTATCGTAGAGCTTTTTGTCTCTCAAATCTCGCTGACTCTCGCTAGGTATCGCTCATCAGGTAAATCACGCTAGTCTCGCTTATCCTAGTATCGCTAGTAGCGTGTCCTGTTAGCAGTATCGCTGGTAATCTCGCTGGAACGGGGGATTTTCGTTAGTAGTCTTGTTTATTAAGTTCACTTTGGATAAATGGGAGGCTTGGTGATGAATAATGATTTGAGTTTAATTATGCAAACTAAATGATCAAGTAAAAGATAGCGTAACGTAAGGAAAAATGTTTATTTCAGGCCAAGAGGAGATAGGGAAGGCGTATAACCCACTCAAGGCCTAGGAAAGAGCTGTGAGTGACACTTTTCTTTCTTTGAAAACGAAATTTATTGAAAATGTTTAGTTTGGTTTTCTTATGAGATACGGCTTTGAGATAAACAGTTTTCTTGAAAGCATGATGTTGATGATATTGTTCACAAGACATGTTTTATCCGTTCTCTATAAGATGTTGAATGACGTGTTGTGAAATGTTGTTTATGATGAAATATCTGATTTTTCATGAAAGACTTTCATGTGAACTATTTACGTAAAATATTGGTGTCTAAAATGTTTTAGAGAAGGCTCAATGCTGAAGGACATGAGAAGGCACGTGAGTTTCCCCGGGACCCAGTACTGATGGACATGGAGAAGGTACTTGGGCAACCCGCTATGTTCCTATGTGCACATAGAGGTTATGCTGATGCGTTGAGTTTTGCTCCGCATCAAGCCTTATTTGTTTTCGACATTGAGGCGTTGAGTTTTGCTCCGCTTCAACTAAGGAAAAGTGTTGTAATCGTACTGTTTTACTTACGGATTGTTGAAAAAAACCATGTATGATTTGGTAAGAGCATTTAAATGTGATTTACTCAATGAAAATGAGATGATTCTATGTTTTACTCATGCTGTCAGAATTTTATTAAATCCTGATGATTTCGAACTAAATTAATTTGTTTAAAAATTTGTCACTCACTGGGCTGTTAGCTTATGTTTTCAAGTTTTTCTTTCTCCTCTAGGTAGCAAGGACATTCTTGGTGCTTTGCCTACTCCAACTCGCCCTGCTTAAAATTCGAGTTTCCAGAAAATTGTCATGTTTTGCAAAGTTGGTTGTATGTAAAACCTTATATAGGTGGCATGTAGACCTAGTTGTACATTTACTGGGAGTTGAAACATGGTTTTGTATAAGGGCTTTATGGAAGAGTTGTATTCTGAATTATCGTTATGTATATAATTTCCTATGTGTTATGGTTGATATATATTAAGGAGTGTTATGTGTGTTGTGATCAGTATGGGACAAGTGTGTTAGTGGATGGTATGCGTCACAAAAGGGGTGATGTATGCTGTCTTCACATCTCTTCTCAGGTTGGGTAGAGTAGCCTGGGAGGGGGTGTGACATGTATTGTCTAAGAAGAAAAGGTATGGAGATTATGAAATGGTCGTACTAACCGAAGAATGTAGTGCGACACTAAAAAGGAAATTGCCTCCAAAACTAAAGGATCTAGGGAGTTTCTCTATTCCTTGTCATTTAGGCAATAATAAGGTTACTAAAGCACATTGTGATCTTGGAGCTTCTATTAACTTAATGCCTTTATCCATGTTTAGGAAGCTCAATGGAGGAGAGGTGCAACCAACTACCATATCTTTACTTTTGGCCGATTGATCATTTGTTCATCCCTACGACATTATAGAGGACGTCTTGGTCAAAGTAGACAAGTTTATCTTCCCAGCGGACTTTGTGATATTAGACATGGAGGAAGATGCCGAAGTCCCCATAATCTTTGGGAGACCATTCTTGGCCACCGGAAGGGCCCTCATCGAAGTGCAAGATGGAAAGCTCACATTCCGCCTTAACGATGAGGAGGAACATTTGACATCTATAAAACCCTTAAGCATTCAGATGTAGAAAGGTATGAGCATCATGAGCCAAGCACAAAGGTAACATCGCCTTTCTCTTCTAGTAAGAACTCTATGCATGATAAGCCTCTTTTGAATGGTAAGACTAATAGCATGCTTGATGTTAAAGTTGAAAATTCTATGAAACATGTTTCTAGTTGTGACAATTCTCCTAGTTCTTATTGCATGCCTCCCAAACCTATAATGAATTATGAACAAATTATGGAGAAGCATGATAAAAATGAAGTGGTGAGTTCGGTAAAATCTAAGCATGATGATTCTTTAACGAGTTTTGACTATATTAGAAAAGATGATGTCCAACTTGATAATGATTTGTTGACTAACTCACTAAATACTAATGAATATGTTTGTGAGTGTCAATGTGGGCGAATACTAAAAGTTTTAGGTGATCCAAAGCATGAAAGGAGGAAACCACCTTGGGATCCACC
This sequence comes from Citrullus colocynthis, assembly GCA_031780015.1. NCBI lineage: Eukaryota > Viridiplantae > Streptophyta > Magnoliopsida > Cucurbitales > Cucurbitaceae > Citrullus > Citrullus colocynthis. The sequence continues at coordinate 2,057,514 of QLSR01000047.1, forward strand.
GTGATTCGTGAGCCCCGTCTAGCTAGAAGACGTTAAACCAAGCGCTTGTTGGGAGGCAACCCAATTTTATTGCTTTATTTACTTTTCTTTTTATTGTCTTTTCAATAAATCTTGGAGTCACTCATATGCTTTACCTCTCAGGAATGTGGTTTATCACACAAAGTACTCCTTACACCATGCCTGTTTGATGGCTTTCCGCTTGCTCCCAGGCTTGTTCTTTCTTTGTTAGATGCTCTTATGCATTGGGGACAATGCATGATTCTAAGTTTGGGGTGGGAGGTGTCTCTCGTACTTTTGTGTGTTTTCTTACCCTACTATGCATGTTAGTGAAAATTTTAACGATCATATGCATGTCAATTTTTGAAAGAAAAAGAATTTTTTTTGAAAATTTTGTAGCTTTCAAAGTTAATGGGAATGCTGTTTATGGTTGTGTGTCTTGATGTTGATTGCCCATGATGAGATTCGAAGTTGCATGATAGATGACTTATTGTGGAAATAGGATAGCACTATCTTGAGTTAAATTCATTTAAGCCCCTCTTAAAATCTCTCATATTCTTGAGCACGTGGCCACTTTAATTCAGAATCTTTAACTGAAAAAAAAAAGATTAAGTTGGGTGTATTTGGTTGTCACTCCGAAAGGCCCCACCGGTTAGAGAGTGGAAATGCATGATAACTTGTAATCTTAGACTAAGAAAAAAGAAAAGAGTATACATGCCTTGAGAAAAGAAAAAGTGTACACAAAATGTATGAGCTTTATTTGTCTATCTTTTTAAATGTTAAACTTGTAATGAGTATGCATGGATAGGGGTAAAAAGAGCTGCCTTTGCTGTGATCAGTAAGGACGCCTGGGAATTGACGAGGTACGAGTCCCTATAGTGAACGTGTGAAAGCTAGTGCCTCTAGGTAAAAGAATGCAAGTTGGGCCCATGAAAATATATATATATATATATATATATATATATATATATATATATATATATATATATGATTGAAAGGCACCTTAGTGGACATATTACTCACTTGAAATGTATGAAAGCTTGAAGATTGGTGCATGAGCTAGAGTAGGGGGAAAACTAAAGAAACTCTCTTAAGTCCTAATTGGAGTTCTAGCATTTTAAATTAAAGGAGGCTTGCACACACACACACATGGGAGATAGCAAGATTTGACCCTGAATGATTATTACAATATAGATATGCTTGCATGTTTCTACTTAAGCTCTAAATGCTATTCTCTGATACATGAGCCAATTGCACACTTCTTCATCTAAACTCCCTATTATTTGATTTTATTCTTTGCTCGGGACCAGCAAATCTCTAAGTTTGGGGTGTTGATAAGCACTTGAAAAGTGCTTTCTATCCTCTCAAATTAAGGGAGTTTATATTAGATTTCACTTATTTGCTAGTGGTTTTCAGGTTAAAATGAGGAAAATTAGAAGAAAAGACCCAAAAGAGCAAAATCGAGCAAGAATACGGCAAAAAAGAGATGAAAAACTCAAAATGGCAAAAATTGGGGCAGCGCCGCGGCGCTGAGACGGCGCTAAAACCCGAGAACAAGATATTGTGCACGCTGCCCTAGCGCCGTGGTGCCGTTCCAAAAATTTCAATATCGCCGCGACGCTATTGACCAGCGCCGCGTCGCCAGTTTTCCATAAATGAAAATAGGTTATTTTTGGTATGTTTTTGGGCGGCCAACTCTATAAACTTGGGGGTTTTCAGCAGCCCTAATCATCGAAAAAAGGAGAAAATCAACTATCAATTTACAGACCTAAAGAAGCACAAAAAGGAGAGAATTGAGTGAAAGTTCATAAAAGAGTTCAAAGAGTGAGTTAGTTGCAAGGAAGAGGAAAAGAGTTCGAGATAGTCGTGGTACCATTCGAATTCCGACGTGAGAGCCAAAGAGATCACAACGGCGCTACCTCAATCAAGACCCTCTTTTCAGGAGAGTTTCCTTTTCTTTACACTCTTTCTTTGTTTATTTTGCTTAAACATGTTGCTTCAAGCTATGAGTAGATAAACTCTTTAGTTTTAGGGTTTTGATGAATTGTTTATGAATTCATGTTGATCTTGTAGACTTTCATGGTTTTGTTGGAATGATTATGCTTTTCATTGTTATTGTGTTTAATTCTTGTGGATTGGCCATCTTCACATGTTAGGTTAAATGTATGATTGAAAGATTGTATGTTTAACTTGATATATAACAATGAATTGTTGTTAATCTATCACGAGAGTAGTTAGATTGACAACAAAAGTTGCTAAAGATTATTCTTAATGCCATGTAATTTGTATTGGTTTCAATAGATTAGTAATCAATCGAGTTGCATGAGAAAGGGTTGTTTTCTAGAGAAAATAACTTGGAATTAAGTTTCTAGACTTAGGCATATGAATTACAATAAAATCCATAAAATCTATAATATTGCATGATGAAATAAACAATGATTCATTACCCTAGAACTCTCTTTGATTCTTGTGTTTCTCACTTTATTACTTTCCTTATTTGGTTTATATTTTCCATAATTAACAACTTCCATTCCAATTCTCAAATAAAATTGATTCGATTTTAGAATAGCTGAGTAACATAAACCTTCACAATTGGATCTTCAGTGGAACGATATTCGGACTTCACCGTCTTATATTATAACTTGACCCGTACACTTGTGGTTAACACCCAAAGTGCGCATCAATGCTATGCGGCCAAGCTAGCATCTAAGTTTTCCAAAGGGGGTTGCATTTGTATAGTGAAGGAGTTACTTTATTTATTGAAAAATTAAATTAAATAAAATAAAGAGAAAGTGGAAGCAAGTCGGCAACTTGTTTAAGTGTGTAAAGTTGAGTTTCCGATCATTTTCTGCATTTTTAACAGCTTCAACCGATTCCATTTCTCAGTTGAGCGACGAAGAGAGGTAAAAGAAGGAGTCTAGGACAAATTTGGGTAGAATTCTGTTCGTTTCGTGGTGTAATTGAAGCTGGAATAGAAGGTTTAACTGTTGTCGGGCAATTGAAGCAAGGTCTGTTATTTGGAGGATAGCGAGCTGTGGATATCAAGTTTAGAGCTAGGAATTTGAGGTTAGTAAGTTAACTCAAGTCTTAACAATTCTTATGAAGGATAGTTGAGCTGAATTTGAAGAGAAACATGTTAAATGTTAGGTGGAAACAATTGGTATGGATTCCTCGAGTGATTTGGAGCAGCTCAAAGTAAATTGGAAATATCTGTCGAACGAAGAGGAGTTAAGCTCTAAAATCTTGAGGTAAGCTAGAAAACATATTCCTTTATAAGTTTGTAGAAGGGAAGAAGTTCTAATTTGGGCTGGAAATACGATTTTTAATAGATAGAAGTGAGAATAGAAGTGAATGCAGAAGCTGAGGTAGACGGGTATCGCTGGAAAAGCAGCGACACTAAAAGTTTAAGGGTGAGCAGCGAGACAGGTATCGTTGGTATCGCTGGCGGCTTTGCATCTCACAATTCTCTCTGGGTATCGCTAGTCTTGCTGACCAAGTAAGTCTCGCTAGTCATGGTATCGCTAGTACAGTTTTATCTGTAACTTAGTTTCGCTAGTAGTCTCGCTGGTTGTGTGAAATCTCGCTTATTAATGATTATTTGATGGAAATTGGTCTCGATGGTGAACCATTGAATAACTGTAAATGTGTAAAGCTTATTGGTTATGTAAAAGGGAATTTTAGGGAAGTCTAACACGAGAAATGTATTATTACAGGCCGAGAAGAGCTAGGAAAGGTGTATAACCCAGTAAAAGCCTGGGACAAGTTGTGAGTGACATTTGTATTTAAAATGTGTTTACTTTGAACAAAGTTTCATTGTTGAAAGATTATGTTTGGAACGTGATTATATGATTATTTTTTCACGAGTTTTAACGTGCATATTATGTGTTTTATAATGAAAATCATTTGAAGCATGCTGTTTGTTTAATGAGTTTATGAAAAGCATGTTGTTAATTTATAAATTAATAAAAAGCATTGAAGCTTGTGAATGAAATTGTGAAGATTTGTGATCTTAAAAACACGTGAATTTATATTATGCTATTTTTTTTTAAGCGTGATGTTTTGAATAATGTTTGTGAAAAGACTCCCAATGCTGAAGGACACGGAGAAGGCATGTGGGTAGTCAGGATATGGAAATGATTCCCAATGTTGAAGGACTCGGAGAAGGCATATGGGTAATCTGAGTATAGAGATAGCTCCCAATGCTGAAGGACTTGAGAAGGCATATGGGTGGCCGAAATCTTGTATATGAGGCCCAGTACTGAAGGACTCGAAGAAGGTACTCGGGTAACCCAGTATATGATATTTATGTACACATAGAGAGATAGTAGACATTCAGTGTGTCAAGATTACTCCGCCCCAACTAAGGATGATTTCAACGTTGAGTAGCGTTGAGCTTCGCTCCGCCTCAACTAAGGGAAATGATTTGAAATAAATGGAATTTCTGAGTATCTTTTCCTTGGATGAACATATTCGATTTGATAATGCTATTTAAGTATGTTTTGCATTGTGTATAACTTTGAATCGATGTTTTATATGTATTGTTTAAAATGTTTATACTATGATTAGTTTTCGAGCTAAAGGGAAGTTTTTACAAAACAAGTCACTCACTAGGCAACCTAGTTTATGTTTTCCTTGTTTTTCTATTCTTCAGGTAGGGAGCGAGTCCGAGGTGCTTAGCCTATACAGAAACTCGTCTAGGCCCATCACTAGTGTCTAGTATTTTGAGAATTGTAAATATTTGAACTTAATCATGTGTTGTACATATATAGGGTTAAAGGGGTTATTGAGAACTATTGTTTGTGTATATTGGAGTGGAAAACATGTTTGTATGATAACTTAACCCTGGTTTAAATATGCTGTTCAATTACTGGTATAACTGCTTATTAGGTGATGGTCAAGTTTTAAGGTTGGCAGTGGATGTGTAAGAGGGTCAGTATCTGCTGTCATCACACTTTCTCCCAGGTTAGAAGGATACCTAGGAGGGGGTATGACATTGCATCTTGCCATCAAAGTGGAAAAGCAATTGAGTACCAAAAGAACAAGACATGCTTGTTCTTCTTTCAACTCATCATGGAAAAAGAATAGAAGTGATTTTAGAAGTAGAGATAAGTTTGTGAATGAAAATTCTAAAGAAAAAGGTGAGTCTTCTATGAAAGGAAAAACTAAATTAGAAGAGTCGAAGGTGAGAAATAGAGATATTAATTGCTGAAAATGTCAAGGGTTAGGACATGTTAGTAGAGAATGTCCAAACAAAAGGACAATGATCATCCATAATAGAGAGGTAGTAATTGAGGGCGAGGGAAGTGAAAATGAGAAGGATAAAGAAGAAGTTGTTGAAGTAGGAGAGACTAGTGATGGAAGTTATGAAGAACCAATTGTTGGAGATGTGTTTGTAACTAGAAGAGCTTTAAGTGCTCAAGTTCAAGAAGATCTAGTTGAGGAGTAAAGAGAGACCTTGTTTTATACTTGATGTCATGTGAAGGGAAAGGCATGTTGTGTGATCATTGATGGTGGGAGTTGTACTAATGTTGGTTAGTACATTACTTGTCAAAAGATTGGGATTGCCCGCAACACCACATCCTAGACCATACAAACTTAAGTGGTTGAACAATAGTGGGAAGTGAGAGTCAATAGGCAATGTCTTGTGTCTTTTTCTATTGGAAGGTACAATGATAGTATCTTATGTGATGTTGCACCGATGCATGCTAGAGAGATTTTATTGGGAAGGCCATGACAATGTGATAGAAGAGCTATTCATGATGGTTATCTTAATCGCTACAAATTCACCAAAGATGGACAAAACCATTCTTCTTCCTTTGTCAACTAGAGATGTGTATGATGAGCAATGTAAGTTAGAGAAAATGAGAGTGGAAGTTGAAAAAGATGTGAAAGAGGGAAAAAGTACTTTGAGTGAGAAAAAACAAAGGAGAAAAGAATTTGAAAGAAAAAGAGAAAATTATTGTTGAGAGTGAGAAAAACAATTGTGAAGAAAAAGAAAGGAGTGGAAAGAAAGAAAAACATCCCAAAGAGAGAAAAGAAAGAATAGAGAGTTGATAGCTAGAAATATTGAGGTTAGAAAAGCTTTATTTTCAACAAAACCAATCTTTGTACTTTTGTGCAAAGAGCCATGTTTTCTAATTGATGACTCAAAAATTTCTTTGCCTAGTATTTTTCTTAGTTTGTTGCAGGAATTTAAGGACATTTTTCCTAAAGAACTACCAAGTGGGATGCCTCCACTTAGGGGAATTGAGCATCAAATTGACTTCCTACTGGGAGCTATCATTCCAAATAGGCCAGCATATCGAGCTAATCCTATAGAGACAAATGAAATTCAAAAGCAAGTTGATGAGTTGCTTGCCAAAGGATATGTGAGGGAAAGTCTAAGTCCTTGTTCGGTTCCTGTCATCTTGGTTCTAAAGAAGGATGTATCTTGGAGAATGTGTGTGGATTGTAAAGCTATCAACAAAATTACAATAAAGTATCGTCATTCTATATGTTAGATGAACTGCATGGATCTATTTTATTTACTAAAATTGATCTTAAGTCTTGATACCATCAAATTAGGATAAAAGTTGGTGATGAATGGAAACTACATTTAAGACCAAGCATGGATTGTATGAGTGGTTAGCCTTTTGGTCTTACCAATGCACCTAGTACTTTTATGCGTCTCATGAATCATGTTTTGCATGAATATTTAGGAAAATGTGTAGTAGTTTATGTCACACCCCCTCCCAGATTTCCTTCCTAACCTAGAAGTAGGTGCGACCTACACACACTCGTCATCATATATCTTGAAACATAAATCAGTACCAGATCAATTATACAAAGCTTTATGCTAGTGAAACATCATAAGTTAAACATAATTTCTAAATTCAGATTTCTCAATTCATAATTTATCATAACAGGTATTTACTCTACACACTATGCAAACCCACTCTCACTATACTACAAGGATCATGTATGACAAAAACATGTACATAAACTGAGTATTTACAACTATCCCAGAGAACTAATGCAGAGTAAACCCAGACGAGGATCTTCTGTAGGCTAGGCGTCCCAGATACACTCGCTACCTGAAACGAACAACAATAAACAAGAAAGCGTGAGCCTAAAGCCCAGTGAGTGACTAAGTTATCCAATTACAATTAAATCCTTGAGTTAATATTGATCATAATAACTACCATATATTTTATTAGTATAGATTCCTAGGTGACCCATGCCATTAAAAAAATATAATATAAATATCTTTCCAAGAGGTAGCGGAGCAAAGCTCAACGCACTTAACCTCATGAACCAATTCTCATTATTCATACATTCACACGCCTTCACATTTCGTCCCTCGGCGTTTCTACTCTCAAGTGCTTTCTCATGATGTCTCTCAGCACTGAGTTCCAAATCAATCCACTGCTCAAGTGCCTTCACTCGTGGTCCCTCAGCATTGAGCCATCATGTATTGGTTTTCCATATGCCTTCTCACAAGGTCCTTCGGCATTGGAATTCATCTCAATCAATTTCTCAAGTGCCTTCACCCATGGTCCCTCAGCACTGTGTATCATATATCATATCCTCATAGGCCTTCACACATAGTCCTTCGGCCGTGGGTTGCATTTAGATAACACGAATACAGGAGTTCAAATGACATACTCGTTTTCACTTGCACAATGTTAAAAATAATCTTTGGATGAAATAGAAAGTCACTCACGATTTGTCTTAGGTCCCGAGCGGATTATATGCTCTTCCGAGCTCTTCTTGGCCTGTAAAAACACATTTCTCACATTAGGTTTTCTTTGAACTCCCTCTCCATAATCATTAAGTATGCATATACATATACCATTCTCACTCCATCACTGAGACTCTCTTTTTCCAAAATATTCATAACTAGCAATACTCTATGTCACTAGCGAGACTACCAGCGAAATCGCACCACTGGGTACTGCACTAGCGAAACCGGAGTGAACTAGACTAGTGAGATTACCTTAACGAGCGATACCCAGCAAGACTTTCGCGAGAGTTGTGAGATGCAAAGCTCTTTGCGTTATTAGCGACACTCGTTCCGCTGCTCACTCTCCAGCTCCTTAGTGATATCACTGTCTTAACGACACTGCTTCCTTCCTTCCCTTCTAACTCTTTCTTTATCCTGCTAAAAACCATATTACAGCCATAATCAGAACTTCCTCTCTTCTACAATCTTGTAAAGTAATCAGTTTTCTAGCTTACCTCAAAATTTCAGACCATAACTCGTCTTCGTTTGAGAACTATTCTCAAATAACTTCGACTGCCTTGAATTGTTTAGCAATTCAACTCCGATTACTTCCTCCTAGAAATTAACATATTTTTGCTCGGAATTAGCTTAAACATCCTTCATGGAAGTTGCTAAGAATTAAATCAACTTACTAACCTCAAAATTTCAGTCCTATCTTCAACTTCCTCAGCTCACTCTCCTTCAAATACCGATTGGTGTCCAGATTTATCAGCAACAATCAAGCTTCTAGTTCCAGCTTCAAAGTCACCGTGAAAATGATCTGGTTTCTACTTAAATTCGATATAAACACCTTCTTCCACCTCTCCTCATTGTTCGTCTACGAAATGGAGTCAATCTGAGTTCGAAAATATGTCCAAAAGGGTTTAATTATTCGATGCACTCACTTATATGTCAATATAAATCATCGAATTACCAGCTCTACCATCATCTTCCTTCTTGAATTAGTCAACGTAACCTTTCACGCATGGCTTCGGCAACGCATAGCCTCAACTTACCATGCCATTGATTGCCCAACGCCGAATAGCCGATTACCGCATGGCCCTCTCGGCCCCTTTTCCATGCACCAACGCATACCAACCTTCAATGTATAGGCCATCTCAACGCATAACAATGCCAACTTCTAGCACATAGTAGCCTTCAATGCATACTTCCACTAACGCCTATTGCACCCTCCTTCCTTCACATCTACTTCCACGCCGAGCTGCCCTCTTCAACGCATGCCTACCAGTTGCAACTCTTGTCAAGCTTTAGACATACCCTCAACGCATAATCACCTATCACATGACCAACACTTAACCTTTTCTTTCTTTTTTTCCTTTTTCTTTTTTTTTTTGCTCTCACACAACTTGGCCAATTTCCTTTACTCAATACCTGTCCCATAGTTTCTTCTTACTTATCTTCTCCCACTGACAAGTACGGGGCTTACAGTTTACTTTGATGATATTCTAATTTATTCTAGGTCTTTAGAAGAACATGTGGAGCATGTTAGGAATGTTGATTGCATTAAGGAAAGCTCAATTGTTTGCCAATATGAAAAAGTGTGCTTTTTGTCTAGATAAGATTAATTTCTTGGATTTGTCATTTCTGCCAATGGTATTGAAGTTGATAGTGAATCATGTTTTGGATTTGTTATTTCTACATTTGAGACCAAGCATGGATTGTATGAGTGGTTAGCCTTTTGGTCTTACCAATGCACCTAGTATTTTTATGCTTCTCATGAATCATGTTTTGCGTGAATATTTAGGAAAATGTTTAGTAGTTTACTTTGATGATATTCTAATTTATTCCAGGTCTTTAGAAGAACATGTGGAGCATGTTAGGAATGTTGATTGCATTAAGGAAAGCTCAATTGTTTGCCAATCTGAAAAAGTGTGCTTTTTGTCTAGATAAGATTAATTTTCTTGGATTTGTTATTTTTGCCAATGGTATTGAAGTTGATAGTGAGAAAGTTAAAGCAGTCAAAGAATGGTCACAACCTAAAAATGCTAGTGAAGTTAGGTCTTTTCATGGCTTAGCTAGTTTTTATAGGAGGTTTATTAAGGATTTTAGTACCATTGCGGCACCACTAAATGAGATGGTTAAAAAGCATGTTGTTTTCAAATAGGGTGAATCTCAAGAATGGGCATTTAATGATTTGAAAGAAAAATTAAGTTCTGCATCTTTGTTGTCTTTGCCTAATTTTGAAAATATATTTGAAATTGAGTGTGATGCTAGTTGAATAGGAATTGGAGCAGTTTTAATGCAGGAACAAAAGCCCATTATGTATTTTAGCGAGAAATTGAATGGTGCTGCTTTGAACTATCCAACTTATGACAAAGAGTTGTACGCTTTGGTAAGAGCACTACAAACATGGCAACATTACTTATGGCCAAAGGAATTTGTCATCCATACTAATCATGAAAGTTTGAAGCACCTCAAAGAACAAGACAAGTTAAATCATCGTCATGCTAAGTGGGTTGAATTCATAGAACCATTTCCCTATGTGATAAGGTATAAAAGTGATAAGGAAAATATTGTTGTTGATGCATTATCTAGGAGATATAGCTTGTTATCAACTTTATTTTCTAAATTAATGGGATTTGAGTTTCTGAAAGAAATGTATGAAAATGATGGTAATTTTGGTAAATTATTTTTTCAATGTGTGAATGAATCACGATAAATAATATTTATGTTTTTGGTGGGTTCTTGTTTAGGAAAAATAAACTTTGCATTCCTAAGTATTCATATAGAGAATTACTTGTTAAAGAAGCACATGAAGGTGGTCTAATGGGTCATTTTTATGAATTGAAAACATATGATGCATTCAAGAGTCATTTTTATTGGCCACACATGCACATGATGTTCACAAAGTTTGTAGTACATATATTACATGTTGAGAAGCTAAATCTAAGTCTAGACCACATGGATCGTACACACCTTTGCCTATTCCTAATGCTCCTTGGATTGATTTTTCTATGGATTTTATTCTTAGTCTACCTCGGACTAAGAGAGGGCATGATTGCATTTTCGTTGTTGTTGACCGTTACAGCAAAATGTCACATTTCATTGCTTGTCATAAAACTGATGATGCCAAGAACATTGCTGATTTATTCTTTAGGGAAGTTGTGAAATTACATGGCATTCCAAGTTCGATTGTTAGTGATAGAAATGTCAAGTTCTTAAGTCATTTTTGAAAAGTTTTGTGGGGCAAGTTGGGCACTAAGTTGTTGTTTTCTACCACATGTCACCCACAAATTGATGGTCAAACTAAAATTGTCAATAGATCATTAATAACTTTGCTTAGGGCAATCCTTGAAAAGAATCTTCGTATGTGTGAAGAAATTTTGCCTTTTGTTGAGTTTGCTTATAATAGGGTTGTTCATAGCACAACTAAATGTTCACCTCTTGAAATAGTTCATGGATTTAACCCTAAGACACCTTTTAATTTATTGCCTTTACCAACTAACCAGTTTGTTTTTATGCCAAATCAAAAGCTGAATTTGTGAAGAAACTGCATAAGCAAGTGAAAGAAAGAATTGAGAAGTATAATGAAAAGGTTGCCAAAAGAGTGAATCGGGAAGAAGACCGCTCATTCTAAAACGAGGTGATTGAGTTTGGGTACATTTTCGAAAGGAGCGTTTTCCAAACCAACGGAAGTCCAAGTTACATCCAAGGGGAGATGGACCATTCCAAGTTTTCGAAAAGATCAATGATAATGCATACAAAATTGATCTCCCGGGTAAGTATCATGTGAGTGATACATTTAATGCTTCTGACTTATCCTTGTTTGATGTAGGTAATTTTGATTCGAGGACGAATCCTTTTGAAGAGGGGGAGAATAATAAGGAGCTCACCAACCAAGAGGAAAATAAGGTTCAACAAGCTCAAACCAGCTCAAATGAAAAGGAAAATGAAGCTCAACAAGCTCAACCTAGCTCAAATGAACCTCATGCTGAAAATCAAATAGAGAACTTTCTAAGTCAACCCAATCATGAGACAATCAATATGCCACAAGGACCAATGACAAAAGCTAGAACTAAAAGTCTTCAAGAAGGATTAAATGGTTGCTTCCAAGCTAAGTATTCAGCAAATGATGAAGTTGGAAGCATAACCCCGAGATACACCTCAAGGACGCATAGAGGGACAATCAAGGGATCCCTAAGGATGGAATGAAGGCCATGGAGACATGGCAAAGTGGTGATAAACACATGGTACAAGGTGAGGACGCATGAAGGTAGGTTTTGAGGTGATTTTGGCTAAGTGATGGAGCGCCAAGCATAGTTGGACAGTTATCACTCAAGGGGCTTGTAGCTAAGATTTGGGCATGAGAAAAGAGGTAATGGATGCATAACAGGAGGCACAAACTCATGGTAATGTCCAGGGGAGAAACTTGGTCAAGTACAGGAAGGCTGGGAGGAAGAAAAGAGAGGTTGTTTTCCTAGCTACCTTGCATCTAACAGTTGTCTGGTGCCTAGGGAGGTTGCTTTGCGTCCATCAGTGCTGCCAGAAGGAGGAATTTAGCAGCCTTGCGTCCAAAGTAGATCCAAATGTCCAAAAGGAGCTAAATCCTTGTTGAAGACTGCACCTTGTGTTCAAGTCATTTGCCAAGTGTCCAAGGTGCAGGATTGTATCCACACCTAGCTATCAGAGGGAAAAATTAGTTGTTTTGCATTTCTGACTATCAACCCTGCGTCCAAGAAGCTCGAGGAAAGTAGAATTAGAAGGGAGGAAAGGGAATTTCCCTTAAGCGATTACTTTCGCTGTAGCGAGCGAGTCCGGGGAGCTTAGCCTACACAGAACCTCGTTTGAGCCCATCATCAGTGTTTAGTATTTTGAGAATTGTAAATATTTGAACTTAATCATATGTTGTACATATAGAGGGTTAAGGGTGTTGTTGTGAATCTTATGTAATTATATATTCCGAAGTGAAAAACAATGTCTGTATGATAACTTAACCCTTGTTTAAGTATGATGATCAAAACTTAACCCTTGTTTAAGTATGATGATCAAAACTTAACCCTTGTTTAAGTATGATGATCAAGTATTGTGTTTAACTGCTTACTAGGTGATGGTAGGTATAAGGTTGGCAGTGGATGCTGTAAGAGGGTCGGTGTTTGCTGTGCTCACACTTTCACCTAGGTTAGGAGGGTACCTGGGAGGGGGTGTGATACAAATGAACCTCATGCTAAAAATCAAATAGAGAACTTTCCAAGTCAACCCAATCATGAGGCAACCATTATGCCACAAGAACCAATGACAAAAGCTAGAGCTAAAAGTCTTCAAGAAGGATTAAATAGTTGCTTCCAAGCTAAGTATTTAGCAAATAATGAAGAGTTGCAACTTTTGAAACTCCAAAAGTCATTTGGACACCCAAGAGTCATCATGAATCTAAAAATCCGGATTCATCCACATATTTAATGTCCTATTTAACCAATTTAATTTCATGTATTTATATTTATTAGGGTAGTCGAAAGGGTGTAGATGAATTTAGACAATTTGGTGAAAGGTTGTGACCTTTCATGGTGCCTTTTCAATTAGATTAAATAGGGCTGAAATTTCCACATTTTGAAACACAACTTTGAATTTGAATGAAATCTCCATAGAGTTTTATCTCTCAAGCTTTATGCTTTCTTTGTATTCTTGTGTCTAGAATGCATGTTTAGAACTTTCAATCTAGTTTGATCAATTAGATTGTGGAGAGTTCGAAATCTTGAAGTTAGGAACAAGTTCTCCTTTCTTCTTGATCTTTGATCAATTCTTTCCAAGCCAAATCTGTTTAGCTTTCTTGGGGTTGTCTATCAAATTTTTTATTGGGGGTTATTCTTATTATCGTTGTGGGGGTTCACCTGAATAGAGGGAGTTCTCAAACATAATTGAGGTAGTTCCCTTTTATCAGGGTGACATTTTTCTAATTCCTAATTTGCCCTTAATGGGTTCATATGTTAGAAATATTAAATATAGGGTAATTGTTAGAGCTTAAATAATAACCGAGTTACAAATACAGTGTAAATGGTCAAGCATCAGTTATCATTACCTAACGATTTCAATAAATAAATAAATAAATAACGAGCACCCTTCCTATTTTATATGTTATTATCAAATTAGATGTTGATAACTACTTTTTGAATTTTTCATAATAAATCAAACTCTTCCTGATTTTTCTCCCCCAATTTAAATTTGAATTGACCTTTTATCAGCAATTTTGATTTTTACTTACTATTTTTCAATTATTGTAAATGTTTGTTATCACATTTAATTGTATATGAATTGGAGTCTCTAGCAAAATTTTGAGTTTCATTTGGAAAAATGTTGAAATTGAAAATTTATAAAAAATTTGGTAAATCATTCGTAGATCACATGATGGACAATTTTTGAATTCTTGATTATCCTTTTATGGGTTCATAGGTTTTGTGGTTGATGTGGTTATAAATATAGTGTAATTGTTGAAGCTTAAATAAGAATGAAATTATGAATATAGCATAATTGATTGAACTTTCAATTATCAAATTATGACCTAACTAATTCAATAAAAAAAAATAAACGAGCGCCCTTCTTGATTTTTCTCTGCCAAATTATATTTGAACTTACTTTTTATTATCAAATTAGATTTTATCTAACTACCTTTTGAATTAATCACAATAAACAAAAACTTCATAATTTTTCTTCCTTATTTATATTTAAATTTCTCTTTTATTATCAAATTTGATTTTATTTAACTAATTATATAATTTTTTTTAACTATTTGAAATACATGGTTGGTTATCAGTATCTTATTATTATTATTAATGGGAGGGGTTGGGAGATAACTTCCTCGTATCAAGGTAACCCATTATAAAGCCCATATATATTTTTGGTTTTCTATGTAAGCCCATTATATAAGGGCCCGATTGTTGGTCATTTCTTCAACCCTTTTATTCCTCTTCTAGAAGGAGTCGGTTATATGAGGTTTAATTCAGTGTGTGTGAGTGTAATGTAAGAGTTTTTCCTTCCATGATTTTCTATATATTGTTTGATTGTGCTCTTTTCAATATATAATAAAATCAATGGCTTTCTTTTGTATTCTCTTTCTTCCATGACAATCTTTTATTTTAAGTTGGTATCAAAGCTATTGTCAAACGACGAAAAGAAACCCTTTTTTTTCGTCTTCCGCTCTTCGTCAGACCTAAATCTCTTCTTCAACCATGAGCACACAGTCCTCAACCATGGCAACAAAGGGATCCAAGGGATCCTCATCGATTTCTCAGTTATTCAGTTTGGGTAATAAAATATCCATTGTGAAACTCAGTGATGATGATTCTCTTTTGTGGAAATTTCAGGTAATCACTACTTTAGAAGGATATGATCTAAAAATTTCTTGAAATCGACCCGAAACCTTCGCCAAAATTTATTTATGCTACAAATGAACAACCTGGTGCCACTATTGGCATTTCATCTTCCACATGCGGTACTCAAATTCCCTATCTAGACTATAACAAAAATGGAAACGGTAAGATCATCTTATATCATTGTGACTTCTTGGCTCGATGAGTGAAGATATTCTCACTCAAATATTACACTATACTTCTACTAAGGAAATCTAGGCAACTCTTCAACTGACTCAAGCTATGCAGTTTAAAAATAAACTTCATACCATTAAAAAAAGAGCTATACCATTGAAAGAATATTTTATGAAAATTCAACAATGCATTGATGCTCTTGCCTTAGTCGGTAAACCTATATCTCAAGACGATCATATTCTTTATATACTAGCTGGATTAGGTTCTAAATACGAATCTATGATATTTGTTATATCTGCTTGAACTGACTCACCTTCTGTTCAATATGTTACCTCATTACTACTGACTCAGGAAACTAGAAATGAAAATAAAATCAGTCTTGAAGGATCTTTGCCATCTACTAATCTAGCCATATAGAATTCGAAAAAAGAAAGAGATACCTCCTCCAAACAGAACTATTCAGAAAATACCAACCACAACAATAATCAAAATAGTTAGGAAGGTGGTCATGGAGGAGGTCGTTCAAATTGTGGTGGTTGTTCAAATAACAATTGGGGAGATCGAAATAAACCTCAACGCCAAGTTTGTACTAAATTTGGGCATAGTTTTGATTGTTGTTTCTTTCGGTATGTTCCCCCTCGAACAAATCATCTTAGTGTAGCTTCTCCGAACTTAAATTTAGACAGTAATTGGTACTTAGATTCAGGAGCTACAAATCATCTTACTCGTAGCTTCAGTAACCTATCTACTGGATTTGAGTATGGAGGAGGAAATCAGATGTATGCAGTAAATGGTTCAGGTTTTCTTATCCTTCATTGTGGTTCTTCATTTCCTTCATGTACAATGCCTTCAAAATCACTTATCTTAAATAATCTTCTCCATATTCCTTCAATTACTAAAAATTTGATAAGTGTATCTCAATTTGCCAAAGATAATGATGTTTTCTCTGAGTTTCACCCTAAATTTTGTTATGTGAAGGATCGAGTTTCTGGCCAAATTCTTCTCCAAAGGTTGCTCCATGAAGGACTTTACCAATTCACTATTACTCCATCTCACAAAAACAATGTATCTGATGCAAATAAATCTCAAGTGTTAAATGTTGTGTCCTCTGTTTTTCTTGTCAATTCTGTTGATCTTTGGCATAAGCGTTTAGGCCACCTGTTGCGTTTGCAGATCTAAAGTGTCAAAACTTGTTGTTGTGTTTATCTATTATTAAGTTTACTATCATGCGTTCAACATATTATGCGTTTAACATGCTTAATATTATGCGTTAGTGATCTGTCAAGTTTTCCTATCCTTTACCCAAGTATAAGCAAAGAATGAGGTTTTCTCGGTGAATCTGAGGTCGAACACAGGGACTATGCAGATTCTCTAATTAATTGGATTATTTGAGTCATGCGTTTACAAAAGGTGATGAGAAGTGATGCGTCTAACTAACTAGAAAGCAATAAACCTAAGCTAATATGGTTGATGGAGAGGTATGCGACACATCAAAGTTAGCTAAGTGGATTAAATGAATGGATAAAAACAGGATCCCGGTTGGTTAACATCTAACATCAGAAATGCATTGTGATAGTCTATTCATACTTGCGACTCTTCTCCCGATTGTCATCTGCTATGCGTTATATGTCTATACCGCATAGGAGAGTGTTAAGTACCAAGGTTTTTCCTATGTCTAGGTAACACTTATTAGCCTTGTCAATTGAGTTCCACAATCACTTACTCTCTCGAGCAGTCTGATTATTACTACTTATATTGATTAGCTAGATGAACATAAGCATCAGATTAAGATTACAATTGACAAGATGCAATAGTTACACTATGGTTCTTATTTAGATGCTAACACAACTCGTGACCCTTGAAAGATTAGCTACTCATGGATTCAAAGTAATAAGTGGAAAGTGTAGAGAAATGCATAGACATGGAAGAATCGTAGATTAATGAATGAAATACAATTTTAGACAATACAATGTCTTGATAACAAATCTAAAGCTAGAAAAAGATAGAAAGCAGGAAGGCGTTTCAATGTCTTGAGTCGCCGGAATGGAAGCGTGAAGTTTTGCTGTGAAGTGGTCAGGCGGAGGGAAGACTCTTCTCTCTCGAGCTATTCGTGTAACACCCTCAACCTAGATATTTATTTATATCTATATCCTTTTTTTAGAAGTGAGTGTTACTTAACCTGTACTCTGCTAAACATTGTTATTTATACACATTTTATATCATATCTATCTAACAAAATGTTTAACTTTTACAATAATTATGCAAATTTTCCTAATAAGATAGCATTAAGAGTAAGGGTTAAGAGACTTTATATAAAGATACATGTGTGCTAGGTGATCTACCCAAATGCCTTTTATACATAAACAACTTTTATATGGAAATGGAGGTTACAAGTTCCACTTAAACAAAATTCTAGTTTAGTGCAGACAAATCTGGATGATAGGTTAGGTACCGCGATCACGCTTGCTACCTGGAAGGAAATCAACGGAGAAACATTATGAGCTACAATGCTCAGTGAGTAACTAATTAAAGAAATAACTCAATAACATATAACTACAATCATTTTTATAACCTGTTTAACCATACTTCACATTCCATTCATAAACTTGTAATTAACCATGATTGAAAGGTATTAGCATTACATAAATAGATATCTTCCTATTGAACCTTTGTTAGGGCGGAGCAAACTCAACGCACCTAACGTCAGTAAGTCTTAGCTGTGTGGAGTAATCTCAACACAACAGCGTCAAATGCTCTTTTATTCTGCTTATAAATCTGTCTTTTCTCGGGCTGCCCGTGTACCTTCTCATGTCCTTTGGTACTAGGGTCCCAGGGAAAGTACTCAATCACCGTCTTTATATCCTTAGGTGAGAGCTTAAAAGAGATGCTAGGGCTGCCCATATGCCTTCTCATGTCCTTCGGCATTGGGTCCCATTCAAATAATTCTAGTACACAAACATACATAATATGTTTCTCCGCATTAACTATAATCATGATATCTTAGCTTCCCAGAACATTATGTAACAACTAGCTTGATGAGATTTAGCACATTATTTAATACATTATCAATTTCTATCTCACGTTTAAGAAATATGCTAGTTTCATACATAGTAACACATCTCATCTCATATTTCAGAGGTATCATTAAGCATATAGGAGATATTAACATTCAAGTTAACTTATACTAAACCATAAAGTCACTCACAACTTCTTTCAGACGCCAAGCGGGTTATATGCTTTCCGTAGCTCCTCTTGACCTGAAATAGACACTTTCTCTTGTTTGGCTTCCTTTTTCATTCATTAAAACAGAAGCAACAACTCATCACATGCTTAATGTTAATTGTTCATCATGCAGTTAAGCTTCCATCGGTTTACTCTCAAGTCTCAACACTAAAGCTATAACTACTAGGTGTTCCCTATCCTTCTGTTGTACCTTAATCTTAAGGATACTTTGTGTATAACTTGTTTCTGCTGCTATACTCACGTTGGAGCCTTAATTTTTCCTTAACAAAGCTGACTGCTACAACTTTGATGTCTCTGCTTAGTCTCTGCTAAAAACGCATTTCCAACCTAAACTAAGGCTTCTTCCCTTCTACAAATTTGTAAAGAATTAGGTTCTTCAGCTTACCTTAAAGTTTCAAAGCTTACTCCGCGTTGCTCCAGCTTGCATAGTAGTTTTGTAGCTGCTGCTTTTGCCTAAAGATTTATATGATTAGCTTCATTTTTAGCTTAACCATCCTTCATAAGACTTGTTAGACATTATGTTAACTTACTAACCTCAGAATTTCAGTCCTAAACTCGGCTTCCTCGAGTCGTTCTACTCTAAACATCGACCACTGCTCAACCTGTGCATTTGCATATCAATCTTCTGTTTCAGTTCCGATTTTGGCACCAAAACGAGTGGAATTTCGCCTGAAAACTATAAGAACACCTTCTTCTATCTTCTCTTATGGTTTCTTTGAAAGATGGAACCGACTTAAGTTCTCGAAATGTCTGAAAATGATCAAACTCACCTATATATATATTGCCGACTTATCCCTCACAAGTACCGAGATGATAATTTTAACTTGCTCATCTGTAAGCTGGTGCTGATCTTCTCCTCGACGCAGGGTACTTATGTCCGAATTCCCTTCAGCGCCTTCAGCAACCAACCACGCTCAACTCATGATGCTCTCAGCGCCTTCAACTGTCAACGCATACAACATAGTCTCCCGCCACTTACTGCATCCCGTCAAGACCATTCTGTCTTGGACGCAAGATAACTTCAGCGCATGACTATTTTCGACGCAGGGTGGTTTCCAGCGCCTCGTGGCTTCCAACATATTCTCAACGCATTATGTAACCCCATTAACTCATGGTTAACACTTAGCCATTTTTATCCTTAACTTGCCATACCCCAAATGTCGGATAAAAGCTTACAGTATTTCTTTACCACAATTTCGGCATTATAGTCTCAAATGCTTACTTCTATGCGTTTATCCCTTCGTCTCTACCATGCGTCCAACATGGTATTTCCTGCTTAGTATACATCCAACTTCGCTTACTTCTAAGCCTAAAATCACAGTTGCGTTCTCTTAATCCGTTTATCCTACATTAGAATTCTCAACTTTAAAAATTTCTCTGACTCCAAGATTCAAAATTTACTCAACGCAACCTTTCTATCAAATCCCTTTTCTTCAAGTTTCTTTTACAGCCTAAGTAATCCAACCCTTGTGCACAACTGCTCTTGTCCCATTTCTCCTTTTCATAGACTCTTTCACGAAAGTCTTAGAAAAAGGGTGTAACAATTAGTCTCCAGTTGTCTTCTAGAGATAACTCTGCTGTCACTTAGGAATTCTGCCGAGAATCAACAACCCTTTTTCAGCTTGCAGGTCTGCCCTTTTATAGAGGCTGCGTTCATAATCAGTGGCAAATCTGCGTGATTGGAGGCACAATTGATGTCGTGCATCTATCTCGTCTAATTGCGTAATTTTCGGTTTAATTTAGATCCACCACTTTAGCCACAGATCATGCATGTCAATCTTTCTGACAATCTCTCAAGATTCTGATATGATTTTCCGCTACCTTGCGTTTCTGGTTGTTATGCGTGCATGGAGCACTTGGGTTCATACGTTCACTTATATCGACGCATCCATATGTTACTAAAGCATCATCCTGTATTGAGCGGTTGTCAGCGCATCCACAGGTTGCTTGCGTTCCTGCGTTAGAGCATGTATTTTAGGCTCAAAAAGCTATAAAATAATTATCTTCATCAATTTACAAGAGTAGAATACATAGGAAGATTTATCAATAGAATTCAACACAAACTACCGCATGATTCTCTATTTAATCTCTATTTTTCTAAGAGAAAGGTTGTAGTAACTTGTATTTCTACAAGTTATCACCACCCTCATATATCTGTTAAAAATATCAAAAATCCATCAATGAATGTTAACGAACTTTAGTTCCTTGTGCCTTGGGAAAACATCATGCTATCCCTTTTCCAACTTCTACTACACAATACACTTATCCTTTACAATTAGTTGTGTGTGATTTGTGGGGACTTGCCTTTAATCTATCTAGAAATGGTTTTTGTTACTATATTAGTTTTGTTGATGCCTATAGTAGGTACACATGGATTTTTTTCCTTCAATCAAAATCTGAAGCATTTGTTGCTTTTCAGAAATTTAAACTCCTTGCTGAGAAAATGTTGGGAAAATCAATTATAAGTCTTTAAACCGATGTAGGGGGGTGAATTTAAGTCCTTCATACCTTTTCTAACTCATCATGGCATTGAACATAGGATTACATGTCCACACAGATCAAAACAAAATGGAATTGTTGAACGAAAACATAAACATATTATGGACATGAGTCTTACTCTTCTCGCCCAAGCAACCTTGCCTTTATATTTTTGGGATGAAGCCTTTTCTATAGCAACTTACCTTATTAATCATGTTCCCACACCAGTTCTAAATAATATTAGCCCACTGGAGAAGTTATTTGGTCGTAAACCTAACTATCAATCACTTGGAACATTTGGGTGTAAATATTTTCCCTATCTTCGACCATACCAATCTCATAAACTATCTCTTCGATCTCAATCTTGTACTTTTCTTGGCTATAGTTCATCTCATAAAAGATATAAATACTTATCTTCTGATGGTCATCTTTACATCTCTCGTCATGTATTATTTGATGAACAATCTTTTCCTTATGCTTCTTTTACCAAACACTTTGCTCCTAATAAATCCAATGTTGTATCTATCTCTCTTGTTTCTTCTATTCTTGATCTAGTGACTAAGAACCATAATGAGGTAAGGCAAAACTTTGTTCCAGTTATTGATAACTCTGATAATCCAAACCTCACTAATATGTATCCTTTAGAGACAGTTTTCATGAAGAATCCCAAGATGATGTTGCCATACCTTCTTCATCTGAAGAATTACAAGCTTAAGCTCCTACTCATACAGTGGCTCGTCCTATTGTTTCAACAGATCCCATGATAACTAGAGGTAAGAATGAGATTTTTAAACCTAAAGTGTATTTAGTTGATTATACTCAACATGAACCTTGTGACTTTAAAGAAGCTTTAAAACATCCTCATTGGAAGATAGCCTTGGAAGAAGAATTTTGTGCCTTACAAAACAACAGCACTTGCATTTTAGTTCCTAAAATCACTGATAAAAAAATTGTTAGTTGCAAATAGGTGTTTAAATTAAAAGAAATTCTAATGGTTCAATTGCACATTATAAAGCAAGACTCGTTGCTAAAGGATTTCATCAAACACCTAATATTGATTATAATGAGACACTTCGTCTTGTTATGAAGCATTTTACTATTCATATCCTTTTAATCGCTGCTGTTATGAAAGTGTAAGCCCCGTACTTGACCTTGTGAGAAGGCAAGTTAAGAAGAGACTAAGAGTTGGGCGCTAAGTAGGAAAAGTTGGCCGGGTTGTGTGGGAGCAAAATGGCTAAGTATTGGCCATGAGTTGGTGGCATTATACATTGGTGAAGGTAAGTTGGTGTGGACGTAGATGTGAAGGAAGGCCACTGGGCGCTAAAGGCCACTCTGCATCGGAAGCCACAATGCGTTGAACACTACCATGTGTTGAAAGCGGATATGCATTGGTGCATAGAAGAATGGCCGGGAGGACCATGCGTTCGTCGGCTATCTGGTGATGGGGTGTTGGGAAATTGTAACACACAAAACCGAGGCTATGAGCTGCTGAAGCCAAGAATAGAAGGAATGCATTGATGAGATCAATATATAGAGATGAAATGGAGATTAAGTCAGTGATATATATATAGGCGGACTGAGTATTCAATTATTTTGATTATGTTTCAGAGCTCGAGTTGATCCCATTTCAAAGCTAAACAACGGAGGAAGGTGGACGAAGGGTGTTTATGTTAGTTTGATGAGGATTTTTCGTCAATTTCGTGGAAGAAACTTGAGTTGGAGCAGAGAATTTAGCTGGTGTTACTTAATCTGAGTATCACTCGGTGCTGAGGGAAGAACTAACTGTGGAAGCTGTGGTTAGGGTCGAAATTTTAAGGTTAGTAAGTTAACTTGATTTCTAACAATTTTCATGAAGGATACACGAGCTGAATTTGAGTAAATGTGTGTTAAACTCCAGGTAGAAGAGAGTGAAGCGGAGTTGCAGGATGATTAGGAGCAGCTTGGGGTTGCTTAAGAATATCTCAAACGAAGAGGATTTTCCTTATGAGACTTTGAGGTAAGATAAAAGATTTAGGTCTTTACCAGCTGTAGAAGAAAGGAAGTTCTGAATTTAGCTAGACTGTGATGTTTAGCAGGTTAAAGGAAGAAGTAGAAGGAACGAAGGAAAATTGTGTCGCTACGACAGTAGTATCGCTGAAGAGCGGGAGACTGAGCAGCGAAGCGAATGTTGCTGGTAATGCAAAAGGGGCTTTGCGTCTCACAACTCTCGCTGAAGTCTCGTTGGGTATCGCTCCTTAGGTAATCTCGCTAGTCTCGTTCAATCGTGTATCCCTAGTACAGTGTCCTAAAGTGTGGTTTCGCTGGTAAAGTCGCCAAGAGATATGGAGTGTCGCTATTGTGAATATTTTGGGAAAAAGAGAGTTCGGTGATGAAACGAGTATAGAGTTTAATTATGTATACTAAATAGGTATAGAAAAGAAGTTTAAGGAGAAACCTAACGCGAGAAATGTGTATTCACAGGCCAGGAAGAGCTCGAGAAGGTGGATAACCCACTCAGAGCCAAGGCAAGTTGTGAGTGATTATTTGTTAATATATCAATTACTTTTAGCCAGTTTTAATGATAACAGGTATGTGAAATCTGTCATATAGAGTAGTTATGGATTGATTGTGTTGTACTATAAGAATCTAAGAATGTGTATGATATCAGTGCTGAGGGACCATGTGTGAAGGCACTCGAATAGTTGGTGGATGTGGATTCCAATGCTCAGGGACAATGTGTGAAGGCATGTGGAAATCCAATGCATGTAATAGCTCAGTGCTGAGGGATCACAGGTGAAGGCCCTTGAGCAGTGTATTGAGAGGGAACCCAGTGCTGAGGGAATTAAATGCGAAGGCACATGGGAACTCCGTTCTGTGAAAACTCAATGCTGAGGGACACTATGTGAAGGCAGTTGAGGGATTATATATTGAGGGGAGGAGTGTGGAAGTATCCATACATGGATGTGATGAGAAGTGATATAGGAAGTTGTGTACGTATAGCATCGCTTCGCCACAGCTAAGGAAGAATAATTGTACTACTAGTGTTCTGTAGCACGAGTTAGCTTGAATTTCTGGTTATATAGACATGTGATATTTTGATGTATCATGCCAATTCGTATTCAAGTAGTGTAACAATAAATGGGAAAATTTAAGTTTATCACTCACTGGGCATTATGCTCACGTGTTTCTTTTGTTTGTTCGTTTCAGGTAGCGAGGGTGCCGGGAAGGCTAGCCTGCAGAAGATCCTCGTCTGGGTTTATTTTGGACCAGTCCTTGGGATAGTTGTAAATACCCCGTATATGTAATGCTTTATTTTGTCAAACATGTTCCTTAGGATTGTAGGGTTTTTGTTTCTGAATGTTTACAGAGAACACTCATTTTAAAGCGTTGGGTTAGTTTATGGAATAATCTGGCATATAAATAAGATTTGCATGAGCAAAAGTTGATTTTTCTCTAGTTACTTTAGAATACAGGTGTGTGCTAGTTCACACCCATTTTCCGAGTAGTGAGGGTAGTTTGGGAGGGGGTGTGACAATTTGGTATCAGAGCATAAACTCTTAGGGCTGTGAGATCATGCATAGTAGATAGGAATATGTTAATAGTAAATTGATTACATACGATGTTATAGGAACATGCCCAGAGGAACCAAACGAGGTACGCGGAAGGCGCCGTGACATCGCAAGCTACCGGAGAGGAGAGGCAGGCGTCTGAGGGAAAATCTAGTAATCCCCAGACGAGTATTAACATGGAGGAACAACTTTTTAGCAGGATAGCCTAGAGATTGGTAGCTAGTATGGAATCAGTCAGATTCTGAAAAGAAGTTTGGAATAGAACGGTTCAAAGCGTTGGGTGCTCAAGTGTTTGAAGGCACCACAGATCCAGCAGGAGCTGAAGCATGGTGAAACCAGGTAGAAAAATGTTTCAGAGTCATGCATTGTCCGGAGGATAGGAAACTTGACTTGGCCACGTTCATGCTTTAGAAAGGAGCTGAAGATTGGTGGCGATTGATTGAGCACAGGAACACTGATGGCGGGCTCTTGAACATGGGCGGATTTTAAGAAATCTTTCCAGGAGAAATATTATCCTAGCAAGCGATTCAAGGAAGGCTTGCGCAGTAAAATCCGGACCCTAGTAACGACAAGCACAGAATGGACTGATTTTGTAAAACTAGTGGAAGCAGCCATGAGAGTAGAGAAGAGTTTAGTGGAAGAAAGAGTTGATAGAAGCGGAAATAAGACTGGGCAGACTTACAGTTCATCTCGGATGCAACTTATCAAGGAGAGGGACGACGTTTTGCACCAGGAGTCTTTAATAAGGGAAGGTTTAAAGCCCGATCTAGTGGTTCATATTTTCTAGGAGGTCACAAGGAGGAAACACACCGAGAGGTCGGGGAAGGTCTCCACAGACATCTGTATCTACAGGACGGTCGCAGTTCAGTCAGCCTAGTGAATGTGTGGCTAGTTCAGTATAGAAACCGCACTGCACCTCTTGTGGTAACAACCACTGGGGACAATGTTTTGTAGGGTCTGACGTTTGTTATAATTGTGGACAATCAGGACATTTTAGAAGAAATGTCCTCAGCCTAAGAAAGGGAGAGCAACAGAACAGAGAACTGTATCACAGACAGTAAATCAGCCTAGACAAGAAATGGGAGCTGGAGAGGGGAGTAGTGCAGGTCAACAGAGAAGTTATGCAGGTAGATTAAGACCGCAGGGACAGGTGTTTGCTGTGACTCAGCAGGAGGCTGAGGCGGCACCGGACGTAGTCACAGGTATGATTACTATTTGTTCTAAAAATGCACATGTGTTGATAGATTCGGGGGCTACCACTCATTTGTATCATGTAAATTTGCTGTGCATATAAGTAGGAAACTAGAACTTTTGTCTGAAGCATTGCTGGTACATACCCCTATTGGGGAAACTATTATTATTGAACATGCTTATCTTGGGTGTGAAATTGTGATTGATGGTGTGATGTGGTTGACTGATCTATTACCTCTAGCATTATTGGAGTTTGATGTTATTTTGGCCATGAATTTTCTAACAAAATATCATGCGAAAGTTGATTGTTTCAAGAAAGAAGTGTGGTTGGCAAAGCCAGATGGAGTTGAAGGGGTATTTAAAGGAAGAAGGCGTATTCTTCCTACCTGTGTAATCTCCGCAGTAAAGGCCAGAAAGCTATTGAGCAAGGGCTATGAAGCATATTTAGCTCATGTAACAGAAACCAAGTCAGAGAAGTTGAAACCGAAGGATGTACCGGTAGTACAGGAGTTCCTTGATATTTTCCCTGAAGAGCTATTTGGTTTACCACCTGATAGGGAGGTGGAGTTTACCATTGCTTTAATTCCTGAAACAACCCCTATTTCGCAGGCACTATACCGTATGACACCCTCGGAACTGAAGGAGTTAAAAGTACAGTTACAGGAACTAGTGGATAAGGGGTTCATTAGACCAAGTGTGTCCCCGTGGGGCGCACCAGTGTCGTTCGTAAAGAAAAAGGACGGAACTATGAGATTGTGTATTGATTATCGCCAATTAAATAAGGTAACTATACGTAATAAATATCCTTTGCCCCGTATTGACGATTTATTTAATCAACTTAGAGGGGCATCAGTATTTTCAAAGATAGATCTAAGATCTGGATATCATCAGTTGAAGGTTAGGGAGACAGATGTTCCGAAAACAACTTTTAGAATGAGGTATGGACATTATGAATTCCTCGTGATGCCTTTTGGTCTAACAAATGCTCCAGCGGTGTTTATGGACTTGATGAACAGAATTTTTCATCCTTATCTGGATCAATTTGTGATTATATTTATTGATGATATACTAGTATATTCTGGAAGCAGGGGAGAACATGAAGAACATCTTAGAACTGTTTTGCAGACTCTGAGAGAAAAGAGACTATATTCAAAGTTCAGCAAATGTGAATTTTTGTTGGAACAGGTGATGTTCTTGGGACATGTCGTTTCTGTTGCAAGAGTGTGTGTGGATCCTTAGAAGACTGAGGTGATTACCAGATGGGAACAGCCAATACAGTGTTGGAGGTACGTAGTTTTCTGGGACTTGCAGGATATTATCGACGTTTTGTACATGGATTTTCTAAAATAGCATTACTATTGACCCATTTAACTAAGAAAAGTACTAGATTTGAGTGGAATGAAGAGTGTGAACAAAGTTTTCAAGAGTTAAATAATAGATTGGTATCTACACCTATTTTGGCACTTACAGAGACAGGAAAGGAATTCGAGGTGTATTGTGATGCCTCTCGTCAAGGATTGGGTTGTGTACTGATGCAAGAAGGTAGGGTTATAGCTTATGCCTCTAGGCAGTTGAGGCTACATGAAGTCAATTACCCTACCCATGACTTGGAATTGGCAGCAGTGGTGTTGGCATTAAAGTTATGGCGACATTATTTGTTTGGAGAGAAATGCTATATCTACACGGACCACAAAAGCTTAAAATATATCTTTGATCAGAAAGAACTCAACATGAGACAAAGGAGGTGGTTAGAGCTGATCAAAGATTATGATTGTACCATAAATTATCATCCAAGAAAAGCAAATATGGTAGCTGATGCCCTAAGTAGGAAGTCTCAGGATGGAATAAGTTATTTGAATGCAGATAGTGTCACTTTGTTCAAGGAATTTAAGAATAGTGCAGCTAGCTTGAAGGTAACTGGAACGGGAACATTATTAGCTCATTTCCAATTGAGACCTAAACTGGTAAATGAAGTTGTAAGGAAACAAATAACCGATCCTGTAATCAATAAGTTGATAGAAGAGGTAAAATCTCAGCAGAGAGTAGACTTTGAGCTGATACCTGATTGTGTACTATTGAAACAGGGTAGGATATATGTGCCAGGAGATGATGAAGTGAAACAGGTGATATTAGAAGAGGCTCATAGCTTGGTGTATGCTATGCATCCTGGTAGTACCAAGATGTACAGAACGTTAAGGAAATTTTATTGGTGGCCAGGTATGAAAAGAGAAATAGCAGAATTCGTAGCTAAATGTCTAATTTGTCAGTAGGTTAAGCCTGAACGGCAAAGGCCAGCAGGGTTACTAAATCCATTACCTATTCTCTAGTGGAAATGGGAACATGTGACCATGGATTTCCTATTTGGATTACCGAGGACAACAGCAGGCCTCAATGGAATATGGGTGATTGTTGACAGGTTGACTAAAATAGCACAGTTCGTGCCAGTTAAAATGACTTACACCCTTGACAGGTTAGCACAACTGTACGTGGACAGAATCGAGTTTGGCGTACCTGTAACGGTGACATCAGATAGAGACCCTA
This sequence comes from Citrullus colocynthis, assembly GCA_031780015.1. Classification (NCBI taxonomy): domain Eukaryota; kingdom Viridiplantae; phylum Streptophyta; class Magnoliopsida; order Cucurbitales; family Cucurbitaceae; genus Citrullus; species Citrullus colocynthis. The sequence continues at coordinate 2,085,749 of QLSR01000047.1, forward strand.
GATTTACTTCCAAGTTCTGGGGAAGTTTGCAAAGAGCTTTAGGAACCAAACTGCAATTCAATACCGCTTTTTATCCTCAGACTGACGGGCAATTAGAAAGAACTATTCAGACTTTGGAAGATATGTTAAGGACTTGTGCTTTACAATTCCAAGGTAGCTGGGATGTGCATTTACCTGTGATGGAATTTGCTTATAACAACAGCTACCGAGCCAGTATTGGAATGGCCTCGTATGAAGCACTTTATGGTAGACCGTGTAGAACCCCAGTTTGTTGGGGAGAGGTGGGTGAAAGGAAGTTAATTGGACCATGAATTATGCAGACCACGACAGAGAAGGTATAACTGATAAAAGCTAATCTTAAGGCAGCCAACGATCGACAGAAGAGTTATGCAGACAAAAGAAGGAAGGATCTAGAATTTGAGGTTGCCGACAAAGTATTTTTGAAACTTTCACCATGGAAGGGAATTCTAAGATTTGGTAAGAAAGGAAAATGGAGTCCCAGATACATCGGACCCTATGAAATTTTAGAAAGAGTTGGGCCGGTGGCTTACAGGTTAGCTTTACCTGTTGAAATGTCCAGAATACATAATGTGTTCCATGTATCCATGTTAAGGAAGTATGTTTCTGATGCTGCTCATGTATTACCAGTTCAACCAGTAGAACTTAACAAAGACTTGAGTTATGAAGAAAAACCTGTTCAGATAATAGATGAAAAAGAACAAGTTTTAAGGAACAAAGTAATACCATTGGTTAAAGTTCTATGGCAGAATCATGAGATAGAAGAAGCCACTTGGGAACCGAAGGAACAGTATCCATATTTCTTTGCTCAGGAATAGACTACTTGCTGATTTCGGGGACGAAATCTTTGTAAGGAGGTGGTAATTGTAAGCCTCGTACTTTACCTTGTGAGAAGGCAAGTTAAGAAGAGACTAAGAGTTGGGCGCTAAGTAGGAAAAGTTGGCCGGGTTATGTGGGAGCAAAATGGCTAAGTATTGGCCATGAGTTGGTGGCACTATGCGTTGGTGAAGGTAAGTTGGTGTGGACGCAGATGTGAAGGAAGGCCACTGGGCGTTAAAGGCCACTCTGCATCGGAAGCCACAATGCGTTGAACACTACCATGCGTTGAAAGCGGGTATGCATTGGTGCATAGAAGAATGGCCAGGAGGACAATGCATTCGTCGGCTATCCGGTGATGGGGCGTCGGGAAATTGTGACACACAAAACCGAGGCTATGCGTTGTTGAAGCCAAGCACAGAAGGTATGCATTGATGAGATCAATATATAGAGATGGAATGGAGATTAAGTCGGTGATATATATATAAGCAGACTAAGTATTCAATTATTTTGATTATGTTTTAGAGCTTGAGTTGATCCCATTTCAGAGCTAAACAACGGAGGGAGGTGGACGAAGGTGTTTATGTTAGTTTGATGAGGATTTCTTGTCAATTTCGTGGAAGAAACTTGAGTTGGAGCGGAGAATTCAACTGGTGTTACTTAATCTGAGTATCACTCGGTGCTGAGGGAATAACTAACTGTGGAAGCTGTGGTTAAGGTCGAAATTTTGAGGTTAGCAATTTTCGTGAAGGATACACAAGCTGAATTTGAGTAAATGTGTGTTAAACTCCAGGTAGAAGAGAGTGAAGTGGAGTTGCAGGATGATTAGGAGCAGCTTGGGGTTGCTTAAGAATATCTCAAACGAAGAGGATTTTCCTTATGAGACTTTGAGGTAAGATAAAAGATTTAGGTCTTTACCAGCTGTAGAAGAAAGGAAGGTCTGAATTTGGCTAGACTGTGATGTTTAGCAGGTTAAAGGAAGAAGTAGAAGGAAAGAAGGAAAATTGTGTCGCTACGACAGTAGTATCGCTGAAGAGCGGGAGACTGAGCAGCGAAGCGAGTGTCGCTGGTAACACAAAAGGGGCTTTGCTTCTCACAACTCTCGCTGAAGTCTCGCTGGGTATCGCTCCTCAGGTAATCTCGCTAGTCTCGTTCAATCGTGTATCCCTAGTACAGTGTCCTAAAGTGTGGTTTCGCTGGTAAAGTCGCCAAGAGATATGGAGTGTCGCTAATTGTGAATATTTTGGAAAAAGAGAGTTCGGTGATGAAACGAGTATAGAGTTTAATTATGTATACTAAATAGGTATAGAAAGGAAGTTTAAGGAGAAACTTAACGCGAGAAATGTGTATTTACAGGCCAGGAGGTGCTCGGGAAGGTGTATAACCCACTCAGAGCCAAGACAAGTTGTGAGTGATTATTTGTTAATATATCAAATGCTTTTAGCCAGTTTTTATGATAACGAGTATGTGAAATCTGTCATATAGAGTAGTTATGGATTGATTGTGTTGTACTATAAGAATCTAAGAATGTGTATGATATCAGTGCTGAGGGACCATGTGTGAAGGCACTTGAATAATTGGTGGATGTAGATTCCAATGCTCAGGGACAATGTGTGAAGGCATGTGGAAATCCAATGCATGTAATAGCTTAGTGCTGAGGGATCACAAGTGAAGGCACTTGAGCAGTGTATTGAGAGGGAACCCAATGATGAGGGAATTAAATGCGAAGGCACATGGGAACTCTGTTCTGATAAAACTCAATGCTGAGGGACACTATGTGAAGGCAGTTGAGGGATTATATATGGAGGGGAAGAGTGTGGAAGTATCCGTACATACATGTGATGAGAAGTGATACACGAAGTTGTGTGCGTAGAGCATCGTTCCGCCACAGCTAAGGAAGAATAATTGTACTACTAGTGTTCTATAGCATGAGTTAGCTTGAATTTCTGGTTATATAGACATGTGATATTTTGATGTATCATGCCAATTCGTATTCAAGTAGTGTAACAATAATTGGGAAAATTTAAGTTTATCACTCACTGGGCATTAGGCTCACGTGCTTCTTTTGTTTGTCCGTTTCAGGTAGCGAGCGTGTCCGGGATGCCTAGCCTACACAAGATCCTCGTCTGGGTTTATTTTGGACCAGTCCTTCGGATAGTTATAAATATCCCGTATATGTAAATGCTTTATTTTGTCAAACATGTTCCTTAGGATTGTAGGGGTTTTGTTTCTGAATGTATACAGAGAACACTCATTTTAAAGCGTTGGGTTAGTTTATGGAATAATCTGGCATATAAGTAAGATTGCATGAGCAAAAGTTGATTTTTCTCTAGTTACTTTAGAATACAGGTGTGTGCTGGTTCTCACCCATTTCCCCAGTAGTGAGGGTAGTTTGGGAGAGGGTGTGACAGAAAGGATGGGTTATTTGTCAACTCGATGTAAATAATGCTTTTCTTCATGGTCTACTTCATGAAAATGTACCTTTCGGATTTGAGGTAAGTGATTCTCAACATTTAGTTTGTCATTTAAAAAATGCTTTATATGGTTTAAAACAAGCCCTGAGGGCATGGTATGAAAGACTAATGATAGCAACTAAAATGTAAGCACCTAATTGGTAAGCACGTTCAAAAGCTTTAAGCGAATTAGTATTAATAATTTCATATTGTAAAAAAAATAAAAAAAGAAAAGAAAGAGGAAAATCCAGAAAGGCAAAGAAGACAAAAGAAAAAGGAAATTAAAAGAAGAAAAGAGAAGAAAAAGAAAAAGAGAAGAAAGGATAAGGTTGAGAAGTCGGTTTCTTTAACTTTTCATTGGATATAAAATCTTGCGGACTTCATTCTACTCATTCTCAAACGAAATTTTATGCTATTTTTCAGCTGCACGTCGTGGAGAGGTTGAAGAAGAGTTCTAGGGCAATTTCGTGCAAGGTTTTGGAAGATTTCATGGTAAAACTGAACCAGGTTTGGTGTTTGGTGAATATCGAGCTGAAGAGATTGAATTTTGGCCTAAAAGTTTAAGGTTAGTAATTTAACTCAATTTTGAACAACTTTTATCAAGGATGCTTGAGTTGAAATGGATTAGAAACATATAAACTTTTAGCTGGAAGTTACTGATACGAAATTTCTGTGCAATCTGGAGCAGCACGGAGAAAACTTGCAATATCTGACGAACCAGGACGAGTTAAGCCACAAAATTTTGTGGTAAGCTAGAAAACATGTTTCCTACAAGTTTGTAGGAGGAAAGAAGTTCTAAATCTGGCTGGAAAGATGACTTTGAATTGATAGAAGTGAGAACAAATAGGAAAGGAGGAAACTCTCCTGTCGGGTGCCGTTGGGAAGCAGGTAACGCTAAAAATTGGAGCGGGAGTAGCGACACTGGTGTCGCTGGTCGTGTAAAGGAGGATTTTGTCTCACAAATATCGCTGGCTCTCGCTCAGTATCGCTCATCAGGTAGTGTCGCTGGTATTGCTCATGCTAGTATTGCTAGTCCGTGACCTGTTGTGTAATTTCCTTAGTAAACTCGCTAGTAAGGTGAAATCTCGTTGGTAATCTCGCTAGTGACATAGAATCTCGCTTATTATGTGTATTTTAGGAAAGAAAGGGAGTCTCGGTGGTGAATCATGATTAGATTTTAAGTATGCACGTTTAATGATCATGTAAAGGAAGTTTAAGGAAAGCGTAACGTGAGGAATGTGTATTTACAAGCCAAGAAGAGCTCGCAAAGGCATATAATCCGCTCAGGGCCTAAGGACAAGTTGTGAGTGATACTTTTCTTTCTTCGAAAACGAATTCATTGAAAATGTTTAGTTTGGTTTTTCTTATGAAATATGGCTTTGAGATGAACTGTTTTCTTGAAAAGCATGATGTTTGATGATATTGTTCATAAGGCACGTTTTATGCGTTTTCTATAAGACGTTGAATGGAATGTTGTGAAATATTGTTCATCGTGATATACCTGATTTTCATGAAAGGTTTTCATGTGAACTATTTACGTATAATATCAATTCCTAAAATGTTTTAGAGGAGGCTCAATGCTGAAGAACATGAGAAGGCATGTGAGTTTCCCTGGGACCCAGTACTGAAGGACTCGTAGAAGGTACTTAGGCAACCCACCATATTCCTATGTGCACATAGAGATTATATGCTGGTGTGTTGAGTTTTGTTCCGCATCGAGCCTTACTTATTTTCGACGTCAGGTGCGTTGAGTCTCGCTCCGCCCTAACTAAGGGAAAGTTTTGAGAACGAACTGTTTTTCGTATACGATGATTTTGGCATGAACATATGTGATTTGTTTACATTGTTGAAATTATGATTTTACAGAAATGATTATTTGTATCACGTTTACGTTTATGGCGTTATTATGATTTTAACATGCTTGTTTTCGAACAAAAGATAGTTTTACAAAATTAGTCACTCACAGGGCTTTTAACTCACGTTTTCCATGTTTTCTTTTCCTCCCAGGTAGCAAGGACGTTCCTGGTGCATTGCCTACTCCAACTCGCCCTGCTTAATCTTCGAGTTTTCAAAGAGAGTTAAATTTCTCGTTGTTGTACATGTAAATAACTTAACACTGGTGGCATGTAGATTTAGTTGTTTATAAGTGGGTTATGAGAGAATATGTTATAAAAGTGTACTGTGTACAGGAAGGATTATTATATTATGATCATGTGTTAATATGGCTGAATTCTATGAATGTATACGAGTGGAATGTTTGTGCAGGAAGATATGTAAGATGGGGCAATATGCGTCACATTGTCTTCACATCTCCTTTCAGATTAAGTAGGTAATCAGAGAGGGGGTGTGACATAAAATGTGCTATCTTCCTCAGCTTAACTCGGGATCGTTGTGCTATTTAATGTGTCTATTATGTTATTTTGTAGGTTTCGAGCACTTAATAGGTAGAACAGGGTGTTAGCAACAAAATTGGGCTAAAAAGAACCAAAAAGAAGTTCCACGACATCAAACGGGAAATAGAACTCCAAAATTACCAAAATACTCCTGAAGCCACGGCACATCAACGCTGCCTAAGCGCTTCTGCAGCGCTTTTTCACAAGGGCTTCTGCTAACAAAAACACAGAAAGCAGCGCCATGGCGCTCCGGAAGTATTTTGTGAACAAATTCAAACTTTCGACTTATAGGTTAAAGATCACCCCGATCAAGCCACCAGTCAACTTTTGGCTCCATTCTCTCTATTTTCTTCTCCTTTTCATACCTCATAACTTGAATCCAATAATCGGTGCCGATTATTGACAAGGTAGCGTTTTTCTAGCTTGGGTATTATTCCTTGTAATTGATGTTTTTTTTGAGGTTTTAAACTTGATTCAATGTATGCATGATTTAATTCAGAGTTTTTAAGAATTATGATGAAATTGTGATGCTTGTGTTAGTTTGATTTATTTCTTTGATTGTATTATAATTCGTGACAATTTGTTGTACGTCAATCATAGGAAGCAATAGGTTAGGTTAGCTTGCAAATCTAATTGGTGATGCGCATTGTTCTAATCAACTTAGGATTAAATCAATAATATTACATTACAACCCATCATAAAAGACACTATCCAATAAGTAGGGCCTATCGAGGTAACAACAAAAATAAAAGCTAAGTAATATGATTCTAAGCATGCAGGACCTAATATAGGTAGACAAAGAACTTAAGCGTGCATTAAAAATAAAAAACTTTTAAAAACGGCTAAAAATCATGATCAATCACTTCAAACATTGCATCATGCAAGAGAATAAAAAAAGAGTGTGTCATCAACCAGTCATCATAAAGAACCAAGCACAGAAGAGCAAGCTAACATGAAAGCACACAATATTTAGTTCGAGCTCAGATGCTCCAAGACCCCAGCTAGAACACAAACATCCCCTGCCCCAACTTAAAATCTAACATTGTCCCCAATGTGAGAAAAGAAAAGAAAAACAAGGGACAAACGAAAAGGAAAACATAAAACTTCTCTGAAATTTGGCATGAATGATCGCGATGACGTCTGGCTCGTAAAAGTAATCTCCTTTCCAACTCCCTCAAGCAAAAAAAACCTAAAAGATGAAGAAAGGTAGGAAGCATTAAGCTCAATAAAAGCAAAAATAAGAGAAACGAAATAACAGAAAGGATAAATCATGGCTGCCTTTAGGTAGTTCAAATTTTTAAGGTCGTTATGCTCGACCGTACTTGGCTTCATCATTCGTATCCACTTGGGAAAGCTAAGTACCCCATCCAACACCCCCAACTTAGGGTGTTGAGCACAATCCTGAAAAATCACAGAGCTAAAACACACAAGATTAGTGGTGGAAGAATCATTAGAAATAAAAAATGATTCAATTTTTTCTCTTTGCCTTAGAGAAAGGGACTCTTCATCCACATCGATCACCGCCTTCGTGGTCTTTAGGAAGGGCCTCCTTGAGAGCATAGATAAAGAAGAAGTAGAAGAAGTGAAATTAACATTCATATTGATCACATAAAAATTAGTAGGGAAAATCAGGCCATTGACTCTAACTAGCATGTTTTTAACTATACCAATTGGGCTAACAAGAGAATGATCAGCTAATTGCACCATAATATCAGCAGGGTGCAGGATATAAGATTGAAAAATTCATGGTAGATCGAAGTAGGCATGATATTGATAGCGGACCTAAGTCTAACATGGCATGCTCAAATTTTCTATTTCCTATTTGACAGGGAATAGAAAACGTACCTAGGCGAATTTCAGTCCGCACCTTTTTGCTCTCAATAGGGGCCTTCTGAATTTTGGGAGACAGAGCAGACCTCACCTCTTCTTTGCGTGATTGATAACTTGTAGAAATACAAGTTATTATAGTCACTATTTAAATTAATTATAGTAACTTTAGGGCTAAACGGATGATTTTGGCAATGAATTATGTAATATGTATTACCATGCATTGGCACCATTTACGAAAGAAAATATCTAAAAAATATGAGTTTTTCTGTTCTTAAGCAGGATTAAGAAGGAAAGAAGCACAAATGACCCAAGCACAGAGAGGAAGCTACTGCGAGAACAAAAGTGGAAACCCATGCGTTGAGAAGAAAAAGTAGATACAGACATAGGGCAAAAGCTGTCACACCCCCTCCCAAGTTTACCTGCACAACCTGAAAGGAGATGTGAGGACAGTATACATCACCCCTCTTGTGACGCATACCATCCGTTCCCTCACACACATTCTGAACTGTTCACAATGTAATCTCCACATTCTAAGACATTTTAAACATAACATATAGGAAAGTATACGCAAGCCAAAAATGAAATTCCTCAACTCTTTTTACATGTCCTTACACAACCCATAGTCCAATCCCTGGTAATTTTGTACATACATATCTACATGCCACCTAATTAAGGTTTAACATACAAATAACACTTCAACAAGTCAGATTTTCCAGAGACTCGAAGCTTAAGCAGGGCGAGTGGGAGTAGGCAAAGCACCAGAAACGTCCTTGCTACCTGGAGGGGAAAGAAAACATTGAAAACATGAGCTAAAGGCCCAGTGAGTGACAATGTTAACAAACCTTTTTAGTTCGGAAATCATCAGTAGTAAAACTGAGTTCAACATCACATAAAACATGCAATCACTTTAAATGCATTAGTTAAAACAAACTTAATTGCCCTATCAATTCTTACACGATTTTTAAACAAATCATAAGGAGACAGTTTAGATACAATATTTTTCCCTTAGTTGAAATGGAGCAATACTCAACACCCCAACGTCGAAAACATATAAGGCTCGATGCGGAGCAAGACTCAACGCACCAGCATATAACCTCTATGTGCACATAGGAATATGGCGGGTTGCCCAAGTACCTTCTCATGTCCTTGAG